>JAEIHY010012075.1:0-10353 GCA_018904565.1 Drosophila tsacasi
TAAATCATTCTATTTGCTGAAAGTATTTTATTATGCAATATTATATCCCAAAATGCTTGTGAAATATCAAAGATCGGTTTACTTATTCCTTGCACTTGGCCTCGCAGTCCTTCTTGTTTTCGAAGCGGTTAGCATTGCCACCGCATCCGTAATAATGGAACTGCCCGCAGATTTTAAAAGTCTTATCATAGGTCCACTTCATTCCAAAGTCACAAAATTCATCTGCACGTAAAGATCCACTGTCAGCAAACAGACCACAGACAGCTGGAGAGATCACAGAAAACCATTAAAATTTCATGTAATTTAATTTTTTGTTTAATTTCTACTCACGATCCTTGAGCCCGGAGGCAACTCCTAGGAGAGCGAACACCACCACACAGACAACAGCAATGAACTTCATTTTCATAATTTTTTTTCTTTAGCTCTATAGATTTTCCTTCAGCCGCCGTGAAACGACTAATTTTATCTGACAAATAGCAGTAGATTATAAACGCTATTTTGCTGGTTTGCTCGAAAGGACAATTCGCCGCCGTCTCCCGTAGCTTATCGATTTATTCATGGCATTTTTTTTATCATTATCTTAACAGTTTTTTCTCTACCGGCTAAATCAACTCGGCTGTTGATGCTGACTATTTTGCAAGCTTCTGACTAAATTATAATGCCTTTCAACGGTTTGTTTTGTAAATGTATTAAAACAATTATCTCGTAAATGTAGTTTTACGCAGTTCATGATCACAAATAATCCTCTAGTACTAAATAACATAAATAATATTAAACCTTAGTGCTCGCTTCGGTGGTAGCATCGCCGCCCTGCTCGGTGGTGGTGATGACGGAGTCCACCGACCTGCCCAGGCAGGCCTGTTCGCACTGTTCCTTGGACTCGAAGTTGTTCTTGTTGCCGGCACAGCCGCCGTAGACGAACTCCTCGCAGGATTGGGTATCCACATTGTAGGCGTAGCGATAAAACAGGGCAAAACAGCGTCCCGTCTCCTTGGGCTGGTGGCAGTCCTCCGGCACCGTGAAGTCCCCATCTGGTCCCGGCACCTGCTGGGGCTTGGCTACGGCCTGATCCTCCGGCGCCTTCTCCACCACCACATCCGAGGGTGCTCCCTGGGTGAGGACAGAGAGTTCCGCCAGAAGCAGGATGGTGACAATAGTAAATCCAAATTTATAGCACATTTCGAACGCGCTGAGTGAGCAGAAGCGAATGATATCAGCTCTATGTGGCAGCGCGGCTTTAAATACCTCCCAATCCACACAGATTTACTCACGTAGTGGGTTTTACCCACTAATTTTGTGCCTCTTTTTGTGTACCTTATTTATCGGAGCGACGTTGCCGTGTTTGCCCAACTGATTCGGTAAATCATGGCTCTGCGACGGCTCTGTGACGGCTCTGTGACGGCTCTCTGACGTCTATATCCCCATCATGATCACCTGGCACCGCCCAACCTTCGCTGCAGTTCAACGCACCTGTCAACTTATTCATAAAAATGCCTCTGAAAATGTCTATCAAAATCATTTTCCCAACTTGTTTCCGCACTGAGCGAATGTATTTTTTTTTTGAGAATCTCATCACGTTTCGGGCAACGCACTTAAAAACTATTTAATTAGTGAATTAATATAAGTTTTATTATTTCGAATTTGGTTCCGCTTTTGTCACAAAAGCTAAAACATTGTTAGGCAGGTCAGTTCGTGTGTAACTTAAGCATTGTCTCTAAATTAGAGCAGCTTTCCCTTTATTTACAATTATTTTTTTTAATAATTGAATTATAAACAAGCTAGTTATTATCACAACTATGCTAATTTATCTACTTTGTTATAGGATGATAACAGATTACTCTGTTAGCAATATTTTAACGGAAGATTTAGTGAAAATATTATATATTAAGTAGATTAATCTAACGAACTAAATGTAACCACACAAAATTATATTTTTTACATTATTAAAGGAGTATATTTTCTGATAATAAATCGCCTACAATTTCACAATTTGAATTCTCAAATAGCATAACAAACATTTTCATAAAATAATCTGTGGTCACTTTTTGGGCAGGCAAGCCTCCTCGCAGGTCTGCCGGAATCCCCATCGGTTCTCATTGCCACGACATCCTCCATATTTGAAGGTCTCACAGCTCTTTGTGTCCTTGTTGTAGTAGAATCTCTCCAGATTCATGCGACAAGGTCCCGTCTCCAAAGGTTGCAGGCATTTGGGATCTAGAAATGGAGTTTGAACAGTTAAAACGAATAATAAAAGCAAATAAGACTATTGTTAACATATTTTTAAATACTTCTTAAGATCACATGTTATTTCTTATTTAAAATATATTTGTATATACAGAACTTAGTTGGTTTTACCTGGCTGCAATCTCTGCGGCTTTATGGTGGTGACTGCAATCGTGGGCTTATTTCCTCCTGCATTTCCTGGCTGTACCTGGGCCGGTTTATTATTGTTATTATTATTATTATTGTTGTTATTGGGCGTGGCCACCGCCGAAGTGAGTTGCATAAGACACAGCCATAGAAGTGCTGCGAGGCACAGAAATTGGGTCATTCGCGGTGGCATTTAGCGTGTGTGAGGCACCAGATAACACTGAGCTCTTAACAATGCCAACTGTGAACTGAACTGAGGGGAATATGTTCATTATTCTATATTTCTATATTTTGTTTTTAAGCCGACTAGCTCTCCTCTCTCTCTCTCTCTCTCTCATTCTATCTCTGACCATCCATGTGTGAGTTTTTAAACTTAAATTGCGTATACGACCCGTTGAGCGCGAGAATAATTACCTCAATAATTGTATATGTGTATATGAAGCAATCAGATCAGACATAGAGAGAAGCTCAGGAAAGATGCTCATACTGAGTTCAAATAATTTACTTACAGTCATGATTTCTGTCTTAAATCACAGAATTTACAAACAGAAAATAAGCATGAGTCCTAGAGTTTTATTGTAGTTATTTATTTACAAAATTAGTTCGTCCATTGATAGATCCTTACTGGTTTCTTATAGCTTAAATGAACTCACATCTGAATTACACTTTATGTATCATAACCATACTATCTAATTGTTTTATAAACCCCTAAAAAAAACATTAATGAATAATAATTTTCGTAACTTTACTTGTTTGTTTAAAACTAAAAGACAAGTTGTTAAGTTATTCTTAAGTTAATTTCAGTTCGTTCATGTAAATGTCAAATTAGACACAGATTTGGTCTTAATTAGATTTGTTTTAAAATTATACTTGCAAATGTTACTTTAAGCTTTTCGCTGGCAATTCCTCAAGGCATAAGGTCCATTATTTGTCCAACAAAACATGAAGAACATGATTCTATGGCTTGCACCTCTTATCCTTGTTGGTCTCGTTGAAGGATTAAAAGATCGTAAGTCCCACAAAATGGTGTTGTACAAATTGATAAATATTTTGTCGCTTTTCTTTTAGCAATTTGTGGACTAGAGCCTGCTGTTGTTGGCTCTTGCCGTGCTCGAGTCCCAAGGTTTACATTTTACCCTTCTTCAAATACATGTGAATTATTTCATTATGGCGGGTGTCAGGGCAACGCAAATATGTTTACAACTAAGGAAGTTTGTATGGACACATGCTTTCCCTCTTCATAAATATTATGTGTATTCCGTAGGAATTTTTCCGATATTTTAAATAAATTAAACTCTCAACTCTGTTGAGACTGTGAAAAGAGAAATTATATAGCAGGAAAGATGGTGGGTTAAAGAGTGCCTGGAAAAATATATTTAATAATAGTTATTTTCAACAGGAACACGCTTTAAATAAATCAAACTGAGAAGAAGTGATCAAGTTTAATTCGATTTTTACAACATATTCCCTAACATAATGAGTAATATTTACAAGCAAGATGGGAAATGTTCATTAGAATGTCTTGAATAATGTGAAACTAATACTTAATTTATTTAAATAATCCATGAAATCAATTGTGTACTGGTAATTAATATAGGTCTAGATATCAGCAGCTACTTCAAGATCCCATCTCTTTGATTTTAAGAATAATAAATGCAGCCATTAGTAAATATCAAGCAAAATTGAATTTCTTTGAGACTTGCAAGGCATTGTGCTTAAAAATAAATAAAATAATAATTATTATAATAAGATATTAATAAAAAATTAAGTGTAATGTGTCAGGACTAAATGAATCCTTAAATGAATCCCAAAATGCATACCTTTCTCCCATGAATTCCTATCTGCAACAACTTTGCATAACAAATGCCCCTGCCAGGGCCATGGAGACAGTTATGATTATTACTACTACGCAGGACCATGTGTGTGGAGCTCTCATTAAAATTGCATTGTGTGTGCTGCTGCTGGACGGGATGGGGATAGATCTGTAATTAGAGAGCCACATTAGGACTTCAGAATGCCGAGTCCAAGAAACGATGGCCAGGTGTCGGGCTCATAGTGCAAATTGAATTATCGCCCAGCGATGATGATGTAACGATGGTATGATTTCGATGCCGAGTTACTTGACGGGACGACTATCATCCAAAGGGCCGTTCGCTATTTATTCATTAGCTATGGCCCACACACACACACACACGCTTGAGAGGGTCGAATGCTTCGGGCCTGATTGAATGGCCAAAATGTGTCGGGCGGTGGAGTGTCGCTGTGTTTTGCGGGGTGACAATTCAGTTAACTGTTTAATTTGCTTGAAATAATTGAGCGCCAGACGTTAATTGTCCCTTGCCCTTCAGTTGCATTTAATTACTACATTTTGTGACGGGATGAGAGGATTGAATTTTGGGGAAAACTTACTAGAAAATCGAAATGTATTTCAAACTTGGATATACATAGCTAACTCAGAAATTATGGTATAAATAATATTAATAAAATTAGGTCAAGAGCACGGGGCGATCATTTTGACATTTTAACGTTAAATACGATATTTTGTTATTCGTTTTAATAAGTTTTACGTTACGTTACCTTTGGATATCAATAATCAACTTAAAAATGTATATTTTAAAAACATAATAATATAGCTTAATAAGACATATTTAAACATAATTTCTATCTGGATAATCTTTAAACTACAGAATAAAAATACTCTTGTTCTAGTGGCAAAGGCTTGACGTTGTTGAAAGCGGAATTACTGATATTGAAAATAAAATTGAAACTGAAATTGAAAATAAAATTGAAATTGAAACTAAAACTGAAATTGAAACTGAAATCGCTTAGCTTCATTGATCTTCAGTTCACACAAACACACTGGTACTTGATTTTAAGTATTGGCAGAGCCCCGGCTTCGTGTTTTTTGCTGTCATTGATATGCGGAACATGTTTTTTGTTGTTGCCTTTTGGCAAGTGCTTTTTACGTCATCTCCGCCCGTGGTGTTTGTTATGAGAGAGCGATTGCAGGGTATACACAGCCGCTGAGGAGGAGTTACTCTTTCCGCAAGCAGCTGGAGACATTCCCAAGGCATCAATATTATAGATAGTTTAGTTTATTCTTATCGAACTTTTTTAAAATAAAAAGATATTGAATTTTGGTTTAATGTATTAATAATTTTTAAAAATATCAGGAAAAATTATATTTAAATTAATATTAATTTAAATTATTATTAAATTAATATATCTCTGATATATCAATAAAAATATAGATTTATCGTACGTGCAATTTGAAAATATCTGTATTGAGATATCTTGCTATTCCACAGAAATAAATTAATAATTATTATAATTCTTATTAAAATTTAAACTAATTTATAGAAATATAGTAAAAATATTTATTGCACAAATTTGTTTATTAAAAAAATGTCGTATAGCTATGGAAGTTTTCTTTATAATTGCACACTTAAAACATAAATTTGTATAATGCCATAACTATCTCCAAGAAAAGTAGATAAATGTAATTAGTAGTTAGGTAACCCGTTAGTTGTTGCGGCCCAAGCTATAAGCCACAAGGCTGCTAACTTGGTCAATGTTGAATATTGGCAGAAACAGAAAACATAAAACGAGTATTCGAGCATTTGAAGGCATTTGTAAACACAGACAGAGAGACAGGGCGACCGCCGGCTCAGTGAGTTGTTAACCCAAGAACGTGACGGTCGATTGATCGGGCAGGTGTATCAGCAGGTGGATGACTAACCATTGGACTCCCCACGATGCCGGCGCCTACCAGATGGCAGTGGTTCCTGCTCCTCAGCCTTCTGCTACTGCTGCTGATCCCACAGGAAACAGGCGCAGCCTCCAAGCGAGGTATTTGTGTCCCTAGATAAAAATGTACATAAGTCTGGAATTATCAGTAAATAGTGAGTTTCATTTGCAGTTAAATTGTGCCTTCAGCCGACAATTAGTGGGCGGTGCTTTGGCCATGTGGAGAGCTACGCCTACAATCCCCTCAAGCGGCACTGCGAGCCCTTCATCTACGGCGGATGTGGGGGCAACGATAACCGCTTCACCACCAAAGCCGAGTGCGAGTTCAACTGTCGCGATATTTGAAAATGTCAACAGCTTGAAATTGTGAAACTGTATATACTCGTAAACTTTAGCTAAGAAATATGAATATTTTACGAAATTAAATGGTTGTGCTTAAATGGTTTTCTTTACAATTCTTGACATCAACTATCGTAGGGAATTAGGTCCAAGTTGCAAAAATATTATAAGTTCTTAAGGAAAACCACTAATTTTAGCCTAACCTGACTTAATAACAATCATTAATGAAGTCGCTCCAAGCTTAATCAACACTCAACACTTCTCATGAAAATGAACAGCAAAGTCCTCTCGTTTTGTTTAATTTTATATTTTATATGTAAATGTTTTCAATGCGTGGTCTCATTGGCCTTTGTCCGATTGCGGCGCTTCCGGTGTCGTGCATTATTGCAGATATTTTCACAGTCCTCGAGCGTCTGGAAGTGCCTCTTGTTGCTACAGCCAATATACCGACATTTCTGCGTCTCCGGTTCGTAGTATATATTCATCGTGCTGGGCATACAAATGCCATTGCTTGTGCTGGGCACCGACTGGCAGAGGTCACCTGAAAACAATCCAGAATTATAAGTAATTCATTTCAAATATAATAGTTAGTTAAAGCAGTTTAGAAATGCGTAAATTCAAATGGGAATATATTCTCTTTAAAGAGTTCCGGTTAATATAGAAGCAATTATATTTTTCTCTGGAATTTAAATGTCTTAAAAAGTAAAGTCTTGTTAAAATAAAAATGTTGCTGTTTTTAAAAACCTGGTGGTCATATTTAGTAATATTTATATATTTATAAATATTGATAAACATTCAAAAATAAATTCAATTAAGTCAATATACAAGTAATATTTTCTTTCTGCTAAAAATACAATTTTAATTTGATTTTTTGTTGGTTTATCATTATAAAAATAATGCTAATATTAATAAGTTATCATATACAAATAATGCTAATATTAATAAGCAATCAGTTTAATTTGTTAGCTTGGCTTTTAGCATATTTCCCATTCAAAATTCATTTAATACTCACGAACTGTGGCCTCAACGGGCAGCTGCTTCTCCTGGAATATGGCCAAAACCACACACAGCAACACCGTAAGTCTCAGTTGACATTGGGGCGCCATTTTGGGAATTGGAATAGGAGTTGCTCAGAATCTTTATAGATTTGCGAACCGCTGCTCAAGTTGGTCAGCTTTGTATTGCAGCTGTATTGCCTGTGCCTTTCTCCCTGCTGATGGTGATGATGATGATGTCAATCTGGTTCAGGACAATCGCAAATGCGCAGCAGTTGCTCGTCGCCATATATAGCTGAGGCAGTACACGGAATGTGTCCGATTTCACGCAGTCTAGTATACGGTTGATGATCGGCCGATCTGCTGTCTGCTTCTCTTTGTACTTGTATATTAATTCTTTGAATTTTATGGGTTCTTTATACCCGCCAAAGTTCAACGGCGGTGCAAGAGCCAAAAGCCGAAAAAAAGTGATTCGTTGCAGCCTGTGTCGATGTCGTGATGCAGATTATAGACTGTTCTCCCTTCGCTGGACTTTGTCTGTCGGCGGTTTTTAAAAATATATGTATATTAAAATATTTTTGGGTGGCCGAAAAATCAAGTGCGAAGAAAGCCAGAAAAGTCAGAAAAGCGAGAAAAGGCAGGGAATTTGTTCACCGCTCACTTGGTAGCCACTGACTAAACGTCGAGTCGCGAACTCGACTCGAAGCCTCGAACAAAAGGAACGCTATATGTGTAATCAGGCCTCTGGGGACGACAGCTCTGCTGCTGATTCGGATTTTGCAGAGAGAACACAAACGGGCACTGGGAAAAAATAAAAAAAAATAAATTTAGTTTAGTAATAATATTAATAAAATACTTGCTTTGTTAAGAACAAATCGAAACTAGTAGAAAAAGCTGAAATTAATTTAGAATTAACATTGTAAAGTATTATTTCGCGTATTATTTTATTGTAGAAAATAATTATTAGGGGTTTAGCCATTTCTAAATCGTTAAGCTTGCTCTAACATTTTCAATTATTTTTTTCCTTATTTTTTTTCCTATATCTTTATTAATTTCTTAAAAAATACTCCAAATATAAGCTCAGTGATCGACTGATAAGACTTCCAAACGACATCGACATCGACATAGTATCACTGTGATTTCACATGTGGAATCAATGATCATGAAGATGCTCCGCCTGGCTCTCCTTCGCAAATATTCCGGCTAAATCTGGCGAGTGCCTGTTGCAGAAGGCCGTGGACAAAGGGGAGGGAGCTTGCATTCATAGTGATTATAAGGCCAACGTGACGTATATGCAACGAACAGTGAATGCTCTCAAATTGAGAGTCTCACAAAAAATATATATATGTTAATGTATAATATGTATACAAATATATTTATTTATTTTTTTAACAAACATTAACCTAATCTCATTCACAACATCTGCTTCAATGGCATTTAACACTGAGGTTTTAGGGCTTAGCACTTTACATTATTTGTATTCTATATATTCCATATATTACATAATGGCGTATGGGAGGAAGGTCTTGATTATAACGTAATCAGTGTATATAAAAGTAAAAAGCTTAAATTAATTAAATACTTCAAAGATTATTACATATTATAAAGGGGGAGGAGGCCTTAAATCATTTCAAAACTAATATAACAATGTTTTAAATTTACAAATTTCACAAAACAAACTTACAACCTTTTTGTATAACTTTTTAAACTTATAATTATATTTAATCATATTTAAATGTAAATAACAACTTGACAAGAGATCACATCAACTTGTCCCCAGATCGATCCAGCTCTGTAACTAACCTATAGGACTCTTTTTTTCATAGAGCACCCATTCCGATTATGGCACTGTGTAGGGTCTAGCTTCAATGTTCAACTAAGTTCGTTTATAGTCCAGCACGTTTCGATAGTGCGACAAAAGAAATAACAATTACGTCACAGGTCAACGGGGCGGATGGATGATTGACATGCAAACCGAGATTAGGACGAGGCTCCAACGCAATTTGTTTGCCGCAGTTCAGCCCAGACGTCGACGCTGATCTCCCCACCGAGCCGAGCCAAGCCGAGTCGAGTGTAGATTGAAACTCACTCACTCCATCATTCATTCATTCATACATTTATTTTGTTTTTACTCATTTGTTCACATACGAGTGACTGTATTTCCGCTCGCGACGAATACAGGTTCGAACGCAGTCCGCCAGTTTGCCGAAACTCTGGCCAGGGGTCAGGCGACAGGCTCCAACCGAATACAGCTGGCAGTCAAGGGTGGCCGAGTTATAGTAGTAGCCCTCTATTTCGATGGTGCAAATGCCCTCGGAACGTGGCGGTGGCTCAAAGCAAATAGCTGGTAACAAGAATAAATATAGAGGAATATTACAGGAAAATAATATTATTAAAATTAATTAATAATCTCTGCTTAAATCTTAATTATTAATACTTCTGTGACACCCCAAGCTTAGCCTCTACTCACACGGCATTCCGGAGGGCAAGCTCCTAGCCTCTGTGCTTTGTTGTTGGTGCTGGAGGAGGATTACTGACAACAGCACCGCCAGCATAACCGGCGGCGATGATAGCTCAGATCGTGGCATCTGGACGGGCGGCGGGCAACTGAGTGAGCGAAGCAAAGGCAATCCGAGGAGCGAGCTCAAACCCCATCGCAAGCTGAGAGTGTTGGCGATAAGAGGAGCCATCGTCATGGGAGGTAAATCAAACTTAGTGATAAGATACGGAATTGTAATGTTAAACCCTCTACTATACTTACATATTATATATATAGTTTAATGTAATTTATTTATGATCTAGGGGCTGGGAAAATAAACATTTAAATACAATTTAATAACACAAAAAACAAGAGAGGAAGCTAACTTCGGCAAAGCCGAAGTTTAAATACCCTTGCAGTAAG
>JAEIHY010012086.1:0-18755 GCA_018904565.1 Drosophila tsacasi
ACATATTTATTTCAGAGCCATGGGCCTGTACACCAATACCGAGGAGCGTAGAGACTCCAGGAAAGTCGCCTGGCATTATTTTGTCTATATTGAGGTCCTCATATGTTGGGCCTCTTTGATTTCTGGAGTGTTAGCTTCCGTGGGGGATGTGGTGAGTCTGGGACGCGATCTGGTTTTTTTCATAACGGTTTGTAATCAATATTTATCATATCGAATTCATATACTAACTCTCCCTCTCATAGCTCGCCTTTATCCTACTGAGAATTATGTTTTTTGGCTTTTATGCCGATGACTTTGATCAGGTGGTTGATGCCCTAGAGGAATCCTATCACAGGACACCCATCAGCTCTGCCGCCGAGGAAGTGAGAGTCACACAGAGATTGCACTTTCTGGCGCTTTCAGCAGTGCTGGTGCTCTGGACCATTTTCATTGTGGTTTTTTGTGTGATAAAGATATCCACGCCTTTTTGGATGGAATCGCAGATACTGCCCTTCCATGTGGTCTGGCCCTATGAGCTGGCCGATCCCTCGAAGCATCTTGTTAGCTATGTCATCATATATTTCTCCCAAGGCATCACCATGATATTTCTGATGGTTTGGCTGGGTTTTGAGGAGAACATGGCCGCGTCTATATTCTTTGAGATGACATCTGCCTTGAAAGTACTCGGAATAGAGCTCAGAAGCCTCCAGGAGTTCTGTGAAGGCAATGAAGTCCTGCTGGCCAGGGAACTGAAAAGATTGGCACAGTTTCATCAGAGGATTATTTAGTAAGAGTTTCTTAATAAAAATATAATGTATATATATATATTAGTTACGGTGTACTTACAGCCTCTCCGATCGCTGCAATAAGATTTTTAACAGCACCTTCATAGTGCAAATGTCTGTGAATTTTCTGCTAGTCTCTCTTTCGGCCTTTGAGGTCTTGGTGGCCAGGAATAACCCCAAGGTGGTTGTGGAGTATCTCATTATGATTTCTATGACATTGGGTCACCTCTCCTATTGGTCGAAATTCGGGGACATGTTGTCTCAGGAATCCCTGGAAGTGGCCAACGCAGCGTACGATGCCTACGATCCGCGTTTTGGTTCGAAGACGACGCATCGAGACTTGGGTTTGATCATCATGAGGGCTCAACAGCCGCTGATCATCAGGGGAAGTCCCTTTCCGCCATTTAATTTGGAGAATTACATGGCTGTGAGTGCTATACTTAAAGCATTTTTATAAAACTAATCCATAATCCTTTTTTTCCTTGACAGATACTGAAGCAATGCTACTCCATTTTGACTCTGCTGATGAACACCTTGGAGTAGTCTCATAAATTACAGCTTAAATATTATAAACTACCTTGAATTATAGCCAAACTAGTTGGGATTTAATAAATAGTGTTGGCTTCGATTCGGCTAACAGCTTTATTAAATCTCTCATCGACGGTATCTACAATTTTGGGCCACTCCGAAGAAAGTTCTGCACTTTATGCACGCGACCCCGAAAGGTCGCCTGTGCCGCAAGTTACTGTGGCAAGTTGCAGCAGCAGCAGCAGCAGCGCTTGGCAATCCCAAGTGGAAGTGGAATAGTAGTCTTTGCCTTCCAAGATTGGGCTCATAAATCGCGCAACTGTGTGCGGATCCCGAACTGGCAGCTGGGAGCTGGGAGCTTGGAGCTGCCTTTCAGTCGACTTGCTGGCTGACTGTGCTCCGTCATTAGCTTGATTGAATCTTATTGTTGGCAATTAACCTTCGCAGCGATGGGGCCAAGTGTCTGAGGTCTCCGATCCTGACATTTTGCTGAGTCCGTTCCGCTCGGAATAACTTCATTTGCCGCCGCCGGGCTGCCACTACATGGCATAACATGTCATCTGCCTGCTGGGCCGCCGCACTAATTGCCAGCGACAAGTAGCCTCAATTAATTAGCGAGCGCCAGCGGATTAGGCCAATATCCAATATCCGATCCAAGACGGAGCTCTCAGGAGCTCTTGGAACATTTGCAACTGCACGAATGCAAAACCAGCCCCGGCCTGGCCACGAAAAGTAAAAAGTCTCGCATAATGCACAACGAATTTCACTGGGCTTCAAGGAGATGTAAAATCAGTGGTTCCTGAGTTGCTAATCGTACATGAAAATAGTTATTTATAATTTTGATTTATACACTTACTTATACATCAATATGTTAACATATAAAAATTTACTAATATATTTTATTCAATTTAGTAAATATGTCTTTTAGCTGAAAAGAACTTGCTGCTCTTTTATATTCTAAATATGAATGATTTCAGTTCTGATTTCTCCCTTATTTTCAAGTATTTTTAATGTAAGTATAAATTAATTAATCTATTAATTCTTCCAATTAGTTGATGCCACTGTGCGGCGACAAAGTTGAACAGCAAACGATTTGTCAGACGGCAGTTTCTTTTCTCGTTGCGGCTCATTTAAGAGCCCACTTCCTACTTACGTTTGAATATTCGCGGCAGCAATCGCAAATGCATTTCTGGTGCCTGTGTTTATTCGACGACTCCTTTCGGGTCTGCCCCTGCTCATAGCCCCTCCGAGTTGCCCAGCCTCATAGCCGTTTTCCATCTAAATTGCATGCAGCGCCTTTGTCATGACATGACAGCAGCCTAATTCATCATTATGGCTACACGCGGGGACACGGGACAGGAGACATGGGACACGGGATTTGGCTGGGGATTGGAGTCTGTGCGGATTGAGAGAGTTTTGTCGCGACTTTCGCTAGACATGAGATGCGGTTTGCATCTGGGCAGCGATCTCCTCGACCGTGATTCATTCATGCGCAGTAGTTGGATTTCTCGCTTGCATGCAGCTGGAGCTGGAGCTGGAGCTGCCGCCACGATGATAATGATGATGCATGCTTAGCTGGCTCGGGAGCTGGTTAGGAGAGGCAGGCTGGGATGAGATGGATGCACTTTAGAAGGCAAAAGTGCACTGTCGATAGGCTGATGATTCGCCTGTCGACATTCAACGAGCCGGGCCAAGACGACGACATTATCGTTGGTGGAAGTCAGGCAAGTCAGGGAAGTCGGGATGCTGGGATGCTGGGCCGTCGGGGATGTCAGTGAGCTGAGCCCCTAGACCCGAACCCGCGCAGTTATTTGTATGGTTTATTATCTCCGCACAATATCGCGCGTTGTGGGGGCTTGGGAAGTTATTGAAAGACCAAAGACCAGGCCCAGGCCCAAGCCCCTTTCGAAGTGAAGTGAAACTTCTGAGACACGCACAACACACACTCTCTGGCTCTAAATGGGTTCAAATGGAGTCAAATACACGGGGACCACAGACTCCTATCCAAGGATGTCACTCTGAAAGTGCTTCAAAGTCGTTTCTCACTGCTTTGACTCAAGCTTAGACTAATTATATTTAGTTGTAAGTGGCACAGCGTCATTATTGCTCCCGATTTGCGCTATTTCCGCCGCAGCCAAGCGTACTAGCTCTCCAGATCCTTATCGTCTGGCCAAAATCGTGTGACATTGTTAATCGTCTGAGGGGAATAACCGACCCAGTTAGTCACCATTCGTAAACCCAATTTGCCGACATGCGCCGATTCCCGCGAAGCACAGCGAAAAGGTGTCAGACATTCGGTATAGAGTTCGGATTCGGATTCAGATTGGGCCTCGGCCTCTTAATCATCGAAGCGCAGAGGACAGGACAAATGCCATGCACGACTTCATTATTAGGCAGTCCCATATGCACATCATTGTGCAGGAGCTCGTGACATGGCCCCCGGTCCAGATTGGGGCTAGTCTGATTAGTTTTCCCTCTCGACGGACACGAAAATGTCCCTCAAATTTGTTTAGTCAGCGGTGAAGGAGTCGTCGAAGGAGAAGGAATCGTCGGAGGAGAAGTCGTCGTCGGTGGAGTCCAGGACAGAGCCCCATTAAATTCCTCCTGGCTTGGCTGTTGCTAATGAAGTCATAAAACCGCATGACATTTTCGATGCCTCCGCGGATCTCACTTTTCCAGAGAGGACTTCCCCCTCCCCTGGACCTGTATTGTCTGGTGTCTGCGGCTGTCCTCCCGGAGCTCAATCGTTCCAATATGCAAATGTCCAGATCGCCCGTCGCCACCCACAGACTGAGAAGAAACCAGAGAAGGAGCGCGTCGCTGAGGGGGACCTCCCCACTGCCGATTCATATGACCATATGTCCGTATCGGGCCCGAAATCTTTCGCTTTCGATTAAGCCGAGCTGAGGTTGGGCCTTCCAAACAGCTAAGAGCAGAGAGCTTAAGGCCGGCAACCAAGGCTTAGGCCCGGCTTTATCGGCAGGAAGCTGCGAGCTGATTTTCTGCATTTCATTTCGGCTCTGGGATTCGTGCTGGAAATATGCAAAAATGTTGCAATCTGCGGACGGCACGTTCGGAGGGCCTTTCGTGTCATAAATGGCATAAATATTCCTTCTTTCTTGACCGGGCAACCTAAATATTTTAGCAGGCAGCCGCCGCACTGCAGATGCTGCTTTCCTTGATTGTCTTCATAACAATGCCAACTTTCACTTCCTCGGCGATCGTTGCGATCCCCGGCGAAATTGAAATTAAATCGTTTTTCATTTTTATGAGCTGGAGGAGGGTTATTGATGGTGCTTCGTTTAAATATGGATGTGTATATGGTAACTGATTTTGTATGTAAATTTGTACTAACAGCTGTAGGTTTCTCGCACTGTAATTACTGCCAGGGTTATTATATTTTATGGCCCTTCAGCACTTCTTGGTTTAATATCCTTATAGTCAGTTGTGGGTTTAGGGTCTTACAGCTTTTGTTTCCTGCAACCCCTTGACTTGGAGAGTTTTTAGCGCTTTCTTAAATTATATGAAGAAGGACGGAAGGTACTGAGGAATCCACAACGACACTCAGAGCCACATTTCCTCTTACTACTTTCGAGATAAGGAACTGTTTGGTACAGGAAACTTATAGATATTTATTCCTAGGACCATGGACTTGTCTGTTATTCAATCCTGACGCTGCTTTTAAATACTTTGGATGTAACAACTAAGAAAGTAATAAAATAATATTGTACAAATAAATAGCCTAACAACCAAGACAAATTTTAAATAATTTATAAACGGGAGATGCCATTAAATACAATATATAATGAGAGCAGCTGCCACATTCTCGACCTGTAATTGCGTCCAGGACTATTATATTCGTTAAATGGCCTATTAGCACTCCTTGAGTTAATAAAATCAGTTGTTGATTCTAAGCATTACGTTGTTGCCTTCAGGATTCCACGTAAAATGGACAAGGTTAAGGTGTTTCTACAGTTTTATCAAAATGGTTGGAAGATCCTTTGGAATCCGCTAGAAGAACCCCAGCATATTTCTACCTACTGCTTTCGAGAGCTGATGAAGTATGTGTTTTCGGAGGAACTGTGTTGTATAATAAACTAATATAATATATTATTTTTCTAGATCCATGGTCCTGTACACGAACTCAGTGGAACGCAGTCTGCCCTACCGATCGCTTTGGCATTCTTTTATGGTTTTTGCAGTAACATTAATTTTCGCCACAATGTGTTTTGGTTTGACGGAATCCCTGGGAGACCTGGTGGAAATAGGTCGCGATCTCGCCTTTATTATTGGGGTTTGTCAAGGATATTTTGCAAACCATTTTGGTAGTTAATAAAGTCCCTCTTTGCAGGCATTCTTTATTTTGTTCAAGCTCGTCTACTTTCATTGGTATGCCGATGGATTGGATGAGGTAATCGATAACCTGGAGGCATGTCGTCACTGGTTGAGAGAAGGTCCTGGTTCCGGAGAGGCTCGATCAGTCAGACGTTGGCACTATATGATGATATTTCTGATAGTCATTTTCTGGTCGTTCTTTCTGGGAGTTTTTGTGATGTTGCTTAACACATCACCGTTGTGGGTGGCCCAGCAGAACTTGCTCCTCCACACGATTTATCCCTTCGAATGGCACAAAAAATCCAAGCACCCCATAGGCCACGCCCTTATCTACTTGACACAGTCCCTGGCGATCTCCTATGCCCTGGTTTGGCTCATGCTCATGGAGGGGCTGTCAGTATCTGTATATTTTGAGATTACTTCTGCCATCAAGGTGCTGTGCATCGAATTTCGTCACCTGTCTGAAAAGTGTCTTGGTGACGGAAAGCTATTGGGGAGGGAAGTTATCCGATTGATTGGTTTTCACCAGAAAATATTAAGGTGAGTGATGTGAAACATAGGCTAACTTATGAACAAATAAAATGTTTTTCCACAGCATTTTGGATCGCACCAACGAGGTTTTTCATGGCACCCTCAAGATGCAGGTAATAGTCAACTTTTTCCTGGTCTCCCTGTCGGTTTTCGAGGCATTAATCGCCCGAAAGGATCCCAAGGTGGCCTTCCAGTTTGGAGTTCTCATGCTGCTCGCCCTGGGACATCTATCGATGTGGTCAAAGTTCGGCGACATTATGTCGCAGGAGTCCTTGGAAATTGCTCAGGCTGCTTATGAGGCTTATGATCCTCGCTCGGGATGTAATAGAGCCAACAGAGACCTATGCCTCATAATTAAAAAAGCGCAGTGTCCTATGCAAATGAGGGCAAGTCCTTTTCCGCCTTTCAACTTAGTTACATATTCAGCGGTAAGAGGATTTCGTACGTTTCAATATCTGATAAAACGACATTTTATATTATTTTTTTTTAGATATTAAATCAATGTTATTCAATTTTGACACTGTTGCTGAACACAATGGATTAAAGCTACAACTACATCTGAAATATAGTTTTAAAATTGCTTATGAATTATTCAAAGAAATAAAAACAATAGGTTTTTAGTACGATTTTGTTTATTTGTTTTGTTTGTGTTTTGATGTTTTTATTATTTTCGAGTTGTATTTTGTGTGCCTAAATTATTTCTGCACAATTTAATGAGTTTGCTGCGAAAACTATGAAGTATTTGCTTTTGTTTTGTTTCGTTTACATTTCCACGCAATTAGTTGGCTAATCTAAACATTGGAACATTTTGAGTTGCTCGTAGTAATTTTTTGCTTCGCCTCCCTTCGTTTCCATTATTTATTTTTTACTGGATGTTTGAGTTTTTAATTATAAATGCTAATTACGATTATTGTTGTTGCGGGACAGACGTTGAGAGAGAGAGAGGGTGCATTTAATGAATAAATATTTAAAATACAATATTGCAGCTGTTCTTTCATCTGGCTAAACTAAATAAATCGAATTAATTAACTGGCTTAATCATACTTTTTCTCTCATTTGTACATAGCAACGTTGTGACTTAAATGACTAGTCTTTGGTTGTGTGTTATTTATTATTATTAATGCGATTACGTTTTAAATGAAAACTTGAACTTTGCGTTTGCTGTGAAGAGGAATGTTTTGCTTTCGTTTCGTTTCGCTTGGTTTTGTTTTATTTTACGTTTCGATAATGCAAATACTGCAATATTTAGTTGAAGGAGAAACAACTTGGTGTGGCACGCTCCCTAGGTTAATTGCTAATTGGAGCGGATTGCAAAAAATATTTACAATTTATGTACAATGGCGCGAGTTTCCGTTGCTGTTTACGTTTACGTTTATTTTTATTTGCGTTAAGTTTGTTAAGTTTGATTGTTTTAAGTACGTTTTTGTTGGCTGCTGTTTGAGTTTACATGTTTGATATGCTTGTCATGAGTTTCTGCTTTTACGAGTGCCTCTATTTGAGAAATGCGAATGCTATTAGCTGCTTGAGCGCGTAATTTGATTAATGTTTTAAAGGATGATTTTGCGAGTTTATACTTTCTGGAATATATATTTTCTCTCTAACTTGCTTTTTCCGGCTACCGGCTTGTGGTTAGCTCTCCTTTCTCTGCCAGAGATACACTTGGCCACACTCACAGCTCAAAGCCGAAAATGTCCTATTAAACAACGCCAGACAAGTGGTAAGGTGGCCGGGGGACTCGACGTGGGGCATACCCCTTAGAGGGGCTTACTACAGCCCAGGGGGATTGTGTCGAACACGCCCGAAAACTGCGATTTAAACTTGTGGCAGTGCAAACAGCCAGCACACGCCCTTTATTTGCTTTAATCCGACAAAATCCCTGTTCCGATGCCGAGCGGCAATAAAGGATAAAACGTGGCTGGCATGTAAAGGACATGTGTGTGTCGGGCTCCAGTTCTTTCTGCCTTCGGCCTCTGCCACCCGTTCGATAGTTTGCGAACCGGAAGCGGAAGTGACACTAAATTCGTTTCGTTTCGGAGTCCTTTTCGGATGAACTGGCGCAAAATAAACTCCACAAAATTGTTACGTGTAATCCCCTTTATGATCTGACGCCGCCCGTGTGCGCCGCATCTTAAGTGGCTGGAGGACGACCGCTACTGCTGCCATATCCAGGAGCAGTCCTGGCCCGGCTCTCAGCTGGCTATGACCATGGTGGCCGCTGTGGCTGCCGGGGGCCACTGACTGGCTCCAGCTCCCTCCCTGGCCATGGGCGTGGACTCCACGGAGGACAGGGAGCTGCTGCTGTGCGCTGAGTGCAGGACCTGCGGCTGGTGATACTCCGGCTCCTCGTAGGCCGCATCCTCGGCGCAATCCTGCTGCTGCTGCGGGTACAGCGGCACATGATGATGCTGGTGGTGCTGGTGGGGATGATGCAGGTGCTGCTGCTGTTGCTGCGGCTGGAAGGGGTGGAAGTAGTGACTCGACGGAGCAGAGGGAGCCGCCTGGCTTCCGGACTGAGCCGTGGGCGACTGGGGATGCTGGAGGGTCAGCGGCAGTGGTAGAACCACAGGCAGTGGCTGCAATCCTCGAATACTGTCCGCCGGGTGGGCCGTGTAGATGTTGCTCCGCCGCAGGTGGTTGTTATTGATGTTGCTGCTGCTGCCGCCGTGATGGTGATGGTGGTGGCCCTGGTGGTGGCCAGCAGCTCCTCCCGCTGCTCCACCGGCGCCGCCATTCGCACCGTTCAGCCCGTTGGCGTGGGCGCGCTTGTTGCGTGACCACCACTGCACGTGCGTGTCTGGAGAGGGAAATCCCAGCAATGGACCCGGAAAATAGAGAAGGGGCATAGAGAGGGGCAGGTGGTTAGTGGGCTTGCACGAGCACAGTTGCGACAACAGTCGCCGACTGTTGTGAGAGTCAACACCGGTTAAAAGGGCCAGGCAATGGCCAGCAGAAGGGGACACAGTGGCTCACAGGTTGTCCAAAAATTAATAAACATTTCTTGAATTATTTCATATCCTAGAATCCTTTAATTTTATTTTTAAATTTATATTACTTACGAATTTCTTCAATAAAATATTATAGAAGGTTAGAATAAGGAATTTCTGTGGCTAATAATTTAGCTTAGATTTTTCTTTTCAGCCATTAATCTCCTATTTTCAGCCACTGTGCCTGCTGTGTTTGCTTCGCCGCCCACCGGTGTTGGCCATGTTGGCTGTGTCGGCCATGTGAGTACTCACCGTTGCGATTGTTGGAGGACTTTTTGCGCCGGCAGCGCACCACGGCAATCATGATGATGGCGCCTAGCAGCGCCGACAACACGGACACGATGATCAACGTCAGCGGCCAGCCCAGTTCTGTGGCCTTTTCTGCAAAACAAGGCAAAGACGAGGCGGGAAACAGTTAGTAACAGGAGATACGCAGCCTCCAAGAGCACACTGATGAAAATCTATCTTCTGCTTCCCCACGTTTCCCTAGTAGTTATGCAAATTTTTTGGCTCACTCACCTATCGTCCCCTCAAACATGAAGGTGCTTTTGGTGGGCATCGCCCAGGAGCAGAGGTCGCATGTGGTCAGGCCGTCACTAAGGACGGGCTCGTCCACAAAGAAGGGCGGCCGTGGCGGGGGTGGTACGAAGCGACCGTTCCAGAGGCCATTCTCGCTGGCATCGAAGGCCATCGGGGAGCCAAAGAGGTCGTCATCGTCGTCAAAGAGGTCGAAGGTCACGTCGCCAAAGCTGCTCAAATCCTCAGCCGAGCTGCTGGCCACCAGGCTCTCGATTCGCGGGGGACTGAATGTTGGGAAGGTGGACTGGGAGGCGGAGGCGGATGTGGATACCGAGACCGATACGGATGCAACTTGATTTACAACGTAACTGAGGCGTCCATCGTTGCCACCGCCGCTGCTGTTGCCTACGGATGGCATTTTCCTGGGCTTTTCCGGGCTCTTCGACGGCGTAGACTTTCCCGGAATCCTTTGCTGCCACCTCACTCTTATTGCCAGTTATCGCCTTTGTCAGTCGCTAGTCCTCCTCCTTCAGCTGGCTGCTCATGGTGAAGGCTTCGCTGGGCTTTTTCTCTGCAAGGAAAATGCAAACGGAAAGAGTTAGTTTTGCCAATTAAATCCTTAATTGCGCTGTCAGTGTTTGAGAGGGGGGAGAAGAAGGGAGAACAAAAGACAGTAGAGAGCAGACGGCAGGAGAGGAGCTTTCACATTTTTCACAAGCGTCTATCCGTATCTGTATCTCTGAGTGGTTCTAATCCTGGCCACGTTAACATTCCCTCTCGCCTGTCAGCAATCGTTTCTCAATGGCTTCTCTCATCCTCTTTTTTCCAACCTATTTCCAATTTGTATTGGCAAGTCCCTCGTCGCCCCCGCTACGCTTGTCGTTGGAAATTGAATTTTTGAGCAGTATCTGCCAGATACTTCGAGTAGCCACACACACACGGGAGAGGATGTGGATAGAACACATGGCACACACACTTGGCAGGCAATGCTAACGAGAACTGACAGCTTGACAGCTCGATATCGGGCTAGAAGTCAGCATTAGTTACAGTTGCGAGTCCTCGCCGTCAGACAATCTCCCCGAATTTGCTTTATTAAAAACATCCAACTCTCTCTCCCTGGCACTTGATTTGCAGCCTCCGAATAATCCTGATAAATTAACACTAATTTGCGAGTAAAAGATACAGGCTCCCAGGCAGGTGAAAATCAAGCAGAGTGCCAGTGCTTCGTTACTCGAATGACTCCTGCTGCTCCTCCTCCTGCTTCTAAGCAAATAAATCAGTTTCACTCCAGTTGGCAACCCTTTCAAAAACTTCGCCTTCCCCACCAGTAGCTTCCTTTTTACTCATTTTTTTGGGATTTTTTTATGTTTAAACTACTCTTTTTCCTGCCGTTACCAAGCCATCAGAGACCGACACGTTTCAGACATTAGCCGCCCTGACTGCCGAAATTTTCAACGCTTTTCGCGAGGAGTTAATGGAAAATGCATTCCGGATTGAGGTCCACAGTGAAATAAAGAATGAGTTATATGAAAAATTCAAGCATTACCATTTAAAAAATCATACTTTTGGGGTTCAAGAAATATAATAACGTAAGTACGCTGCAGAGGATTCATATTATGAATTTCATAATAATAATTTTTGTATTTGTATAGCATTTCCTTAGTTCTTTATAGCTAATTATTCTTTCTATTTTTTTTGTTTATAAATACTAAAGCTTTTTCCATTTTTTTTTCTCACTCTGTACTTTTGCCACGCGCTTAATTACAGAAATATTCGTATGGCACACTCGTTGCTGAATAAAAAACATAAAAATACTGAGGAGAGTTTATGCCACTTGCTCAAAATAATACTTCATATGCAGAAATGCATCCGCGGAAATTCTGGCCAGGGCCGAGAGCTCCGAGTAAGCGATATTTAGTCATTCTTGAAAATGGGAAAACGTGAGCCGCATAAATTGACGCCGCCGCGGACCCAAGAGCTGCCTGGAAAACTGAACCGAAGCGAACTGAGCTGAGCTGGGCCGAGCTGGGGCTTCACGCAAGCGAAAATTGCGAGTCCAACTGCGAATCTCTGGCTTCATTTTTGTATGAATGAACGCAGGGACCGCGAGGCGGTTGCTTGGGGGGGATTGGGGTGTGTGTGATGGAGAGATATCGAGCCGGGCTGTGTGGGTGGCGGCAATTCTTCTCCTTCTACACGCTGACTCGAGCTATTAATAAATTTATTTTCGCTGCATGCTTGAAATAAATTGTAGAGTCACGTGAGCCGTGAGCTCAGCGCACTTTGATTTGCCTTTGACGGGAGGAAGGCCCGAGGAAACCCGGCCAGCTCCTCCGGACCTGGCAATCCGGCGACAGCTGTCAGCTGCCAGTGCGTGGGTTCCATTCTCCCCCGAAAAGCTTCAGAGCCATCTGGCAACTGGAACTCTCCCCTCCGTCTCCCAATTGAATGTCCAAAAGCGCGTCTTCAGTTTCAATCGGTTCTGCGTGGAAACGTGCCCGCCGGCGGCTTCCTCTGTTTGCCAATTGAATGGAGGTTGAGTTGAGTTGAGCTGAGCTCCGTCGAGGAGGTGGAATTGGTGGCACCGCCCACCACCATCCACAAAATAAACAAACAGGAAAACCCTCAAAAGCGCAGTTGCCAATACACTGCCGACCATAAAATACCCTGCTGAAAGGTCATTGAAGGCAGCAACTAAACATTTTTATTTTTCAGAAAACCTTTTGTTCGAATAAATTGAAAATTGGTAAGGTGATAAAAGGAATTTCAGAACATAAATCTACATTTTTATTTCCACATCAGCCTTAGGTGTTCAGTCTTATTAGGCTCAGAGCTTAGAGTTTGGCTTAAGAATTCGAAAAATGTATATTTTTCGCCATACCCCTTGTAGAAATCGAAAAATAAGCCATATATCGTGGCGCAACAATCGATACTCCCGCGAATTCACGCATCGCCGAGATGCGAAAAGCAATTACACATGTCCTATTCAATTCCAGGCAGGCAGGCATTCATCGATTCAATATTTATATTTTCGCCCTGCAAATCCTCGCTCCTCGCCCGGCTTCAGCTTTTTAATTAGTGCGAAACGTTTGTGCATTATTTTCATTTATGATTCTCTGGTCCACTTTTATTTGCACTCAAATGTGAGCATGTAGAAATTAATATTGTAGCCAGCAGAGGGGAAAGTTTTGTACAAAACAGTTGAGGGAACAGCCAAAATGTTTGCCATGCGAGAGTTGGCTTTTCATTTAACACAGAAATGTGCGGGGCAGGACGCAGCATCCCTCCCGGGAAACTTAATTACCTAAATATGTGAGCGAACTAATTCCAGGCTCAGTGGGGGATTCGCATTCGAAGACCTTCAACTGCAGCCAAAAATGCCAAATGTTTAAATGAAAAATGTTCAAAAAAATAAGCAATATTTCATAGCATTTAATTAAAGGTTTTAATCGGGGGAATTATTTATTGAGAATCCCCTGTGATAAGAGACACAGTAAATAAATAAAATGGAATCGCATTTACAGGCCGCTTAAAGCCACAAAAGGTCAGGCGTGTGGGCCAGATGTGAGATGCTTTAAGCCAGGGAGTCAGGCCAGGGCCACCCTCAAAAATTGCTCTTTTTCAACCTCAATGTCAGGAGGACGCCGACGTGATGCTGGGAACGTGTTCGGACTAAATGCTCCTCGCAATTTGTTCTAATAATGAAGAGGAAGCTGCCCTGAAATAATTGAGTCAACTTTTCTGGCCAATATAATATCATTTGGTCGGAGGGAGAGATACACACTGCTATAGCTATTCCCATGCATGAAAATTGAAATTTTATTCAAATGTCCAGTCGCCGGGACAAGTACTCAGCGAGGCAGATAAAAGTGACAGCTTTCGTTGGATTTACATAAATTATGAGGACGAGATCTACGGCCCCCGAAAAGAGAAAAGGAAAACAGGGAAACATATATCCGAAATGAGTTGATTTGTATGCGCGACTGAACGAAATGGAAACTAATAGAGTTGTATAACGAGTTGGGGAGGGGGAAAACTGGTCGCTGGTAACTGGTAAGGAAAACCGCAGGGCCCGCTCTTTATTTTTATTTTCCAAGCCATCGGCAGCTGATAAACTCAGCGTTTTTATTGCCAATTCAAATTCAAATTGATATTCACCGAATGTGAAATGCACAAGGCCTGGAATTTCTCTGTGGGAGCGTACGATGCGATCCAATTCGTTGCGATCGATAGATCGATTTGGATTTTGAAATAACCCTAATGAAGTTCAGAGATTAGATGGAAGATTTCGTTTTACAACTGTCTTGGTATTGGTCATGGGATAAGGTCGATCTGGAAATAAACATTTCTTAGTTTTCGAGAAGGCAGTTAAGATAAGGGCTAACGATGGCATACAACTTGTTGTCCGGACTTTATAGCTCCGTTAGGGGTTTATCTCGGAAGATAAGTAAATTTCAAGTAAATTTTTGAGAAGTCTTCATTAAATATTCCCCTCGTTTTGGAAGGGAATTGTTAATGCTAGTTAATGCTGTCTTGGCTTATGTCAAAATTGATGAAACTCCCCTCCTTCCCTGAACCAAAGCCGGAGGATTTTGAGCGGCTGTGGTTCCCCCTTCCTCGGGCAGAGCCACACACAGCGTGTGGGAGCTGCTCCCTGGTCGTTCCCAGATTCATAATTTTCGACAAACAAATCGCTTTATAATCCCTTTTCAAACACACTCTCCCCGCGCCACTTGGCTTCGCTCTAATCCCGAGCTGTCAATAAGACATTAATGCCTCTCTCCTGCTCCTCAAGATCGAGTTACAAAAAGGACAACCTCACACACGCACACTCGAGACAAGATAGGGCTCAGCACATTTTCCCCTTTACCATTTTCCATTTTCCTAACACTTGTTGAGGGCACATAGGAACGAAAGAAAAGGACAGGCAGGCACTTGAAATTTTTTAAGGGCTGCCCTTTCGCTGCATATTTATGATAGATTTTGTTTAAAATTTAATATCCAGCCAGGGATTGGGAATGGAAATGGAAATGGCTTTCTGTAACTCAGAAGTTATGACTTTGTGGGGCTGGGTTTTCTTTCATTTTCCTTTTCCATTCCAGCTGGCAAGTGTCTAATGCAATTTGCTTGCCAACGAACTCAATAAAGGCTGTCCTGGAGGAGGTAGGAGGAGCAGGCAGGGGGAAGGTCTTTCAGGAAGGAGCTGGGACCGGAGCCAGAGCTCCTGCCTTGATAGATTCCCCCGGACTGCCGCGGGCCACACACGCGCAGAAGGCAAAAAGGAATACTTCTATTCACACACACACACACACACACACCTCACCTTTAACTCTGGCCACTTTTCGCAATCATTTTTCTTCTTGGCACACACAGTGGAGCCTCCCTAAGGTCTCCTTCGCAGCAGGTAGGTCTCCAGCCGAATCCCCACTGTACCTGCCCTTTAGTCTCTAGTCCCTCCCGTCCCAGGAAAATAATCAAAGGCAGCCAGCGCAAAATAAAATAAATACGAAAATCAATATGTAGGCGTAAGCAGCAGTAGCAGCAGCCGGTCCATAGCCACGTATCCATAAGATACAGATACACACACACCCACAGGAAACATAAAATGAATTAATTCCTTGTTGTTAGCACAGGCGAACAACGCAGTCTAATCGAAAAGCAAGTGAAAACAGACACTCCCCCTATGCGGGACAGGCGGGAAAATATATAGTTGAAAAGCTGCCAGGGAAATCTTCATCACATTGGGAATATAAGCTGACAAAAATGTCAATGTAAATCTGGGAGAGTTTATACTTGCCTAGAAAAGTAATCTATATAGTTAATAAAGACTTGATTTTTATATGATCTGACATTATTTAATATCCTTTAAACCACAATAATAATTATTACCTGTTTACGGAATAATACTATTCCTTGAGGTTATTACCTTGACATTAGCCTTGCCAAACTGCTTATATATACTCTTTAAAAATACCTCTAAATATTTACTAGATTTTCGAAACCGAATCACACTCCCTGATGACATTTTCCCCCGGTGTAGCCTCCTTTAGAGAACAATAACTACTACCAATCTGGTTTGGGGGCGTGTATAACCAAGGCAGTGCAAACATGTTTAGGGCGGCTGAGAGCTGCAAAAGCCCCACAAGAAAAAAAATAAACAGAAAAAAACAAGGACAGAGACACAAATCTTGGCACATAAAACAATTAGCTGGCTGTGGCAGGAGGGAACTAGGAAGCAGCACTGGGAAAGGACTACAAGGACTAGAGCGGCTTACCAGAGGGTGTGGCGAGAACAAATGACAACAGTTTCGGGGCTGGGGGGAATTAGTTTGGATCTGCACCCGCCACATCCACCTCCCCCAGTGATATTTTATTCTATTTATTTTTCTTCATGTTTTTCGGGGACTGCAGAAATTTATGAATATTAAATGAGCAGAGAGAGGAAAGCCGAAGCCGGCAGCAATTTATGGCACATGCAAATGCCTCATATATCAAGTGGTTGTGTGAAGTCATAAAGCACAGCAAACAGGGAAATGCTGGGCAGGGACGGGGACAAGGACCCTGGCTAAGGACAACTGTCGTCCAGTCTAGGACAATGTCAGGCCGAGAGGACAGGACATGGCAGGACAAACAAATTTCCAATCGCAAGCAAAACATTTTCCCTGACATTAATAGCAAAATGGGAAAATAGGAAAAATAGCCTCAAAATACATGTGAGGGAAGAAGACGTTGCCTCTGCACAACATATATAATATATATATATATATGTATATGCGTTATATAGCGATAATACCCTGTAGGCCAGGGGCGGGGGTGTTGGCTATGTCATCATGTCTGCCTGCTTGACTGGCAAAAACAATAGATTAACGTTCTCTCCGCTTTTGTCCTGTCCGAAAGTCGACACAAAAAGGTCAAAGTTGGCAGAAAACCCCAAGGAACTGGGGAATTAGGGAGGGAGATGTTAAAATAATAAAGAAATTTGGTTGCTAGCTAAGAGATAAATTGAAATACGCATAAATATATTATTGTGTCTCTTCTCCAAGGCCAGATAATAATCTCAATGAATTAAAATGTCGCGAAAGGAGGCATTCTCTATCTTCTCTGTGAAGCACTGGTTCCTATGGGTTACCAGGTCACCCAAAGGAAAACCCAAACAACTCTCAATGACTCTCCATAAACTTAATTCCAACTCTCATCGAATTATAAACAAATAAATACATAAAACAACTCCAACTGCGAACGGAGCTCATAAACCAAGCTAAAAACCGGGCACATAAAAGCCAAGTCCACAATATTGGCCAAGACGACGCAAAATGGCCATCAACTTTAATTGAGTTGAAAAAGAACAAAAAAGAGCCAGCATAGGAGGAGGAAAATATCTCCGAATAAGCCGGATCGGACGAGGGGGGGGCCGGGCTCACTGGGCGAAAGCGGAAGGAATTTTAGCAAATTAGATTGTTTTCCACTTGAGTTCGTTTTAACGCTCGCAGACGGGAGTCCAGGAGGGCTCCTCAGCACCAGCACAAGCTCCAGTTCCAGCTCCAGCTCCGGGAATGGTACTGAGTCAGCTCAGTCTGGTAATCTTGTTCCCATTCCAGTACCCAAGCAACACTGACTCTGTTTGGGAGTCACCTTTCCCCCTCATCTTGCTCTTACACTCATAAAAAAAATAAAAATAAGAACGTAGATGTCTCATGAAAATATACAAGAAACCTGTCTCTGCACTCAGGGTTATTTAGGGGAAATGTATACAAATTTACATGCAAATCAGGAATTTTGTTAAATGAAACCAAGAATTTATGAAACATATTCTCCACAGTGTAGGCTCCACTTTTCGAGGGCACTGCAGCCACCCACCGAGCAGGGAAAGAGCAACAAAAAACAGCAAGAAGACCCAGTAACAAGCCCAAGCCGAACAACGAGGGTAAGTAGAATCGTTGCCGTTTGGGTTTCCGTTCGCTGGAACAATCATCACTCACTCGCTCGCCAGAAAATTGATGATAATAATCGCACGTACTGGCGGGGCAGCAGCAATTGCTGGGGAGCGGGACTGGCTCTTGCTCTGGTTCTGACTCTGGAGCCGTTTCTGGTGCCGGTTCTGGGTCCCATCTGGGTCCGTAATACCCCGGCTTAGTGCCACAACGTTCGCCAATGATGGCCAGCAGCTGGTCCGCTTCGCCGCGAGAATCTCTAAAGGGACACCTTGCGGCGCTGTCATTAAAGCCAATAAAGTGGTCGCCCAATGACATTGTCAGCGCGTCGTAGCCCCACTGTACGTACACCTCACCTACAGTCGGTACCCCTGTACCCCCTATCGAATTTTCTCTGCTTTTTTTCGTGCGGCTTTCGGCTCTGCTCTTTCTATTTTTTATCAGCCATGCCGACAGCAAAAAATGAAGCGAATTTATCTCTATTACAGTTAGCTGCTGCCGCCGCTGCCGCCGCCGTGCCACGCCCCTTTGTTGACGCGCCCATCATTTGTATTGTTGACATGTTTCGAGGGGGCGTGGCCTGGCAAGTGATAGAGCAGATACAGATTTGAGGAGACAGCTGCGGATTCCCGATTCCAGGACTCTAAAAGCAAACGCGAGTTGAGCTAGCTTCGGACATTTTGTGCCAGGAAAAATGATTGATGGTCCTCCCCAAAAACGATTTTCCACTTTGAAAAGCGGCGGAAAAAAATGTGAGAAATTGGAGTCGCAATTGCGGAAATAATGGAAAATGCTTAGCATACTTGAGAGAATCTAGGGGAAGGAGTCTAAATAAACCTTCTGAATTTGAAAATATTCAATTTCTTTTGGTAAACACATAACCAGGATCTAAATTACAAGTTAATGGCTTGTTTAGAGATTAAATGTCAAGCTAGAGGGGCTCAGAAATATGAGAAGGTTTTCTTTTAGAAAATTGAAACCATAAAAAAGTTTGAAAAGGCTTATTTAATTAATTTCGAATATTTATTTCAATAAGAAGTCATTATATTTTTCAATTTAAAACTTACTTAATTTCTCTACCATAATTAATCTCCCTCTGAGAATGTTCCCACACTCACTCCGCGGAATAAATCAAGCTAAAACATTTTCCAAAATGTAAATAT
>JAEIHY010012097.1:0-15359 GCA_018904565.1 Drosophila tsacasi
CTCTGCCTGTCAGAGTTTGGGTGGCTTGTGAGTTTTCTTTTTTAGTAATTTTACACTGAGCAAAGATAATAAGAATAATATTTCCTTTTTTATGGAATACAAGAAGTAGTTGGAAATGTAGTGAATAAAAATATGGTCTCACAACAAATTTACATTAAATTCAAGTCCTAACTATTTTTCCCAGTGCATTTCCAACTGGGAAAACGAGCAAAATAGAGAATGAGAGGTGCTCAGCCAGGGATCTCCTTGGTGTGCCTGCAAATCCTTTTTCTTAACCCAAGCGTGCACATACTTTAAGTGTGCTTAACCCATACTTAGTCTCTGTCTGAGAAACCTCCTCCACCTCGGTGCCCGTCGCCAAACTCCACACTCAGCACATACAGCGACCAGTGAAAATCTTCCATGTTTGATGTGGTTTCCGTGCCACAAATCACCCGGGCGGCTGTGTCTGGAATTTATGCGCCTTCTTGGGAAACTCTGGCAGTGCCTGTGTCATAGTGGCGGTTATGTCTGTGATTTGGCCCACAGCCACGCCCTAATCTGACACTGATGTACACATTCTATTTGGGGGCGGCAGCGGCGGTGGCGGATACGCATTCAAGCGCACCGCTCCGAAATGAGATGAGCCACCGGGGGCGAACCCACTTGGTTGAGTGGCTCCGAAAACCGAAGACCTTGGACAGCCGTCAAAGAGGCGACAACAACCCAACAACCGGGCGGGCGAGCCATTAGCTTTTCACATTTTCCCATTCATTTTTCATCTTTCACTGCCACTGTCCTCACTTTCATATTTTTTCGGTTCAGAGTTCGGGCTTCGTGCTTCGGGCTCCCGGTGCCCCGGGAGTTGTGTAAATATTTTTACAAAATTATTTTACGCTTGATTGGAACGTGAAACGGAACAGGAAATCACTTATGACATTTTGCCTTTTCCTCGGTTGTGTGGTTCTATTGATTTTTGATTTCGGGTTCAGTAATTTTTGTGGGTGACAAAATGATGTGAAAATGGGAGGAATTGATTTTAAATTGCAAAACTGGCATTTGCTGCTCATTAAGGGTTATGAATTATGGAGGTATATTATCTTAGTAAAGTTTAGAGGGAGTTTTGCAGATATTAACTCGCAGAATTCCATATTGGTTTGTTCATAAAAACCAATTAAGAACTGTTGGCATTACTCTGGTAAATTTATATTACCAATTGCTACTATGTAATTCTAATGCTCGCAAAGTTTACTACTTCAAGTTATACAATTTGCGAATTATCCGCTCTCAGGTGCCGACTTTCGCATCGTCTTCAGGTAGCCTGGCTGCCTGGCTTGTTACAAAGTCCTTTTCCCACCATGTTTCACATGGCTGCCAGGATACAATGCAGCAGCATCAGCTCCAGGTGCCTGTGTGTGTCCAAGGGCGTCTGTATGCTGCTGCAGCAGCGAGAGGGGCCCGTACAATAAACTGATTGTAACTGCAATCAGTTAGCAGACAAAGCAACAGAGCTCGACTCGAGCCAGCTACAAAGGCGACGACTGTTTGCCAAGTTGTAATAAAGTTTGGTAAACAAGTTGCCGCACACAACAAGCGGAAGGAGCAGCCTGTAAACCGAGTATCCCAATCTGGGAGCTAGAGCTGCCTCTATCCAATCCCATTGCCATTACTCGCACTCTCTTCGAACTTATCTTAAATTCTAATGCAATTGGGCGGGTTGGCTGCTTTTTTTTCCAGGTGTGTTCTGCCAAGATTTCATACTAATGTTCTCTCTTGTATCCTTTCCTTGCAGGTACGTACCTCGATCCGCCATTTTGCTATTCCCCCCCAATGTGTGTGTGTGGGTGAGTGAGTGTAAGTGGCAAACAAATGCATAGTCCTGGCCCCCAACTGGGGTATAGATAATAAAGTGCTCGGCAATCGGTTGCCCAAGCTCGGTGAAAAGCGCAAAATGCTCTAGCTTGCTTTTTGGCGTGCGGAACGTGACGCTTATCAAATGCATCAGATTCCGAAACCAAAGAACATTTTTATGGGGCACGAAAATAAAACATACCGGCAACTACATATACACCAAACAATGAGCGTGCTCAAATCGTGGAGGTATATCCTGTTCATGATGGCAACAAGGATTTTTTGATTGGGGATTGCACGCAGTAGTCATGCCATCAAAAAAAGGGGAAAGGGTGTTGGGTATTGCTGGATTCCAGCTAACTATTTATGCATTTTGAAGTTAATTTGAAGGAGTTTTTTTACTATATTACAACTATAATTTACTTTTATAAACTATTTTACGCTCCGAACTAAAAAAAAAACCTAAATATATAAGAAATATTTAAGTTTTGACTGTTTTTCTTCACTGCAACGAAAGTTGTTCGTCTTATTTAGAGCATCGAATAGTCACCTTTAGACTTTTCCTAGCCTCTCCTGCTACCCCATTTTTTTCAGCATTTTTAGAGCAGTTTGTAAGCTTTCATTCCTGCCGGCTGTTGTTTGGCAGTTGTTGTGTGGCTGTTCGCCAGTTTGTTTATTTAATGCTTTTCACTTATCCTGCATGTGCACTCCGGAATGACTAACTGACTGCCAGAAGACTGTGCACTGGTTAGGAACGTGCCCAGGACCGAGCTCCTCCAAGCCGAGAGAGTGAGTGCACTTGGATGCTCATTGCTATTGCCGCATTCATTAGCCAAGTTAACGCCTTTAATTAAGGCCCTTAAGACAGAGGGGCCACTCACTCTACACACTTGTAATTACACTCTGGCCTTTAATTCCATGCCCATATTTGCTAATGCAATTATTGCGCATAATTATGCGTTTATTGAACAAATGAAATCTGTGTGTGGAGTAGAGAGTGAGGGGAAAACATGGACAGTTAGTCAATCAGCAGTTCTGGTCTGCAAATTCCATTTAATAGGCACTCCAGGCAGCAGCCTCTGTTTGCCAGCGGGGATTTCCATTTCTAGTTCCTCTCTCTCTGTCCCTTTTGGTTTTGCGCCATTGTAGTCAGCCGGCCACAGTCGAAATTGCATTATTGGTTAAATATTTTTGGTCAGCTGCGGCTTGCGACTGTGTTGCCATGGAGTCGATTGCATTTTAATAGCTCTAGTTGCGTTTTTCTGTGGAAATCTGTTAATGAAGTGGCGCACAAGTGGAGCTTGGACTATAATGATGTGGTGGAGAATAGTCTGCAAAATGGTTACCCATTGAACTGAAGGGCCTATGGAAGTGGAAGGAAGAATATACATTGTGGCTTGTGCACAATGAGAGGTTCTAATGGGATTTTAGCTGGTGAAAACAAAGGGAATTTCAGACAGGGAATTCTATTTGCAGAAAAGGTTTAAAAAGAAAACCAGTTTAAGTTGAAAATTTTTTGAACGTTGAACTTCACTTGAAGATTCTTTATAACTCTCCCAGTTTCTTTGCCAAGAGAATCTTAATTTCTCGCCAGCTCGTGGAGCAAATTTCCCTTCCTGTAGAGCAACATTAAACGGTCAATCGGAAGTTTATTCCTTGCATCAATCGAATAATTTGCCAGAGAGGTTCGGGGGACTGCACTTGGAAACAACACAAACACATTCCTCGGAGACAGATGTGGAAATTGTCTAATGGAGCAGCAGCTTCGTTCCTTCCTCGGTCTCGCCTTCCTCGGTATCTCGTATTCATGAAGTGCAAACTGCGACCAAAGGAAAAAATCGTCTAGAAGAGGCGAGGCGAGAGTGAGGCGGTAGGTGAGTGGTGTGAAACATGCGGAAATAACATGAATTTAAGTGAATTTAGTGAAAGAACACATCGGCAGCAAATCAAGAGGAGCACTAGGAGACCAAGACACAAATAGGATGGCATGAAGGAGACCTTCACTTGGTCGGGAGTCGCACTATATAATGCCTTTCTTTACTTAGACTGGAAAATGAGCAATATAAATCTTTTTTTGAATTGGAAACTGAGTCTGTGGCATTGGCTTATTTTTGTCTGTAAGTAATTAAAGAAGTTGGGGTATTTATAGAGAAAAAGAAAATTGAATTGTAAAGAGTAGTTAGATGTATGTTTTTCTCTTACATTTTTATAGGTAACAATATCCGCTGATGAATTTAATAATTTTATAGGAACATTACTTGAAATTCAAGACATTTGTTAGTTGCCGAACAAAACCCTGCTATCACCATAGCTTCTAATATCTCCATCTCGCAGCTATAAGCCCACAACTGTCCAGCTTATTGCCCTTATGCTACTGTCAATGTAATATCTGTTCCCATTCAAACATGGGTCGTATATCAAGAAAGTTCTCATTTCCACACATTAAAATATCTGCTGGCCATAAATTTCCGAGAGGAGAGAGAGAGAGAGAGAGGAAGTGCGGGGATCCAACAAACAAATGCCAAAAATGTTTTTGGCAAACTGCAATTTACTGCACATATCGCATCAATGCCCCGCCCTCCCCTCAGATACCCATCTATGGCCTAGTCCCCACGACTATTGTCCATCCGCTTCATCGAAATTTACATATTTTTCCACTCAAAAGGCAATTGAAATGGAAAATTCAGTAAATTTCCATAAAAAATATATATCTGCGTGCTCGTTATTTATTTACTCAAATAAAGCACTGCATCTGCAGGGAATATCATCTCGTGCCCCGTCTCAAATGGGACACCGAAGTTGGGCCAAACTGGCTAGCTTTTCGTAAATCCATGATTTTGCAGTTTGTGCCGCTGCAGATTCGGCATTGGGCAATCATCGGAAACTGATTCATGTGACCCACTAAAAAGTTCACAATAAAAAACAGAAAACATCAAACTATTGCTTATCACTGCAGCAACAAAGGGAGTCAATTGCCGCATATCAGAGTCGAATTTACGAGCGGCGATTATTCATGCAAAGTGTTTTGGATACAGCCAGAGGAGTCCAGGGTGTGGGCGAGTGGGCGCGGTCCATTGTAAATCCATTCCAAATCGTTGGTTTCCACACTAATTTTATATGTTCTGAATATAGGTTTTTATATGACTTTTTGCTAAGGAAAAATATTGATTATATGTGTGATTTTTATTCTGAGAAAAATATGGAAAAATTCATACAGATCAATTTTACTCTTTTCTTTCTTTGTATAACATTTTTGTGCATGCCAACCATTAAGTTCTTTTTAATATTAAAAGCTTTTTTTCTTTTGAAATACAAAATATTAAATATGTTTTTGCATTATTGTATTGATTTGGTTTTTGAGAGTATATTCTGATACTTCAAGGAGGTTTATTTTCAGAATACAGCTGCCAAACGATTTATAGAACTTTCGAAATGACACTTTTATTGCATCTAAATTTCAACAAGATGTTGAAAAAATATTTTAATTAAATAACATTTAAGCTAAATGTACCTTACAATATTTTATTAAAAATGTTTTAAAAATTTTTGTATAGTTTCCAATTTAATTTGGTGTTCAATAGAGCGTCTTAGGGTATTTTTTAAGTCTTCTCTCTATAATTCTAGAGTCCCCTATTTCCCCATCCCCATTTAAACGGCCAGCTTTTCGGAGGTGTGTCCAGGTCTTGAGTGCAAGTACCTCATCCACAGCGCCGTGAGTTCGGGGCTGGGTCGCTGGATAGTTTCTGGGCCTGACTGGCACGCATGACTTGCCAAAGCTGCTGCTCCGGGACCGTCGTCAGCTGCAGTTAATGCATCCGAATCCGCATCCGCAGCAGCAGCAGTAGTTTGGCACCCACTCCCGTAAGAGACGGGGGAACATAACCGATATGTGTCGATACTCTCGTAGGAAATGTCATTAAAATTGCTCTTCATAAATCACACAGACGGCGAGCACACACACTCCTTCCGAACAGTAGGGAACGTAGAGCAGATCGGCAGAAGTAACATGTTGCCATCGGAGACGACAGACGACAGACATCAGAGGAGGCAGCAGCCCGAGCATAACCTCATTTAACGGTCCATGAACTGCCAAGGAGAGGGAAGAGGAGGACCAGACCAGACATCGACTATTTCCAGATTTTGATGTTTTTCTTTGCCAGTGCAGTGCCATTCGATTGTGGACCAGGCACAAAGTGCGTTATGATTTTTTGAAGGGTTCGCCTGCCACTAGGTAGCAGCTGGTTAAACTGCAGGCCAAGTCAAGAGGCCTCAGCCAAAGAGACCTCCATGTGGCCCAAGGCAAGAGAATCGAGTGCCAGACCAACCTACTTGTAGATTATCAAAGAAGGCAAAAGCATAAGAGCAAATTATATATTATAAAATTAAACAAGACATAACTACAAGTTTTCCTACTCTTATCTTATTTCCTTAAAGGTGCAATCCCCTTTAAAAACAATCTCACTTTACAATCAACTTGAATTAAAACCGCATATTGGGGGACAATCTGGGCAATAAATAACAATTCGATGTTCTTATCACCTAATTCGAGTTCAACCCAGAACCAAGGCCATAAATCAAGTGGAAAGCCAACGCCCTCCTCCTTTGCAGACCAAAAATATCCCTTAAAGTTTGTATTGTTTTTCAGGAGAGTGTGAAATCTACGCGTTGGCTGCGTGAATAATTAAAATGAATTGCCTGGAGTCCAAACTCTCCCCCAAAAGAGTACTTTATAGCTTTTTAAAGCTATCATCTCTACCCACATGAGCCGAAGAAACGTTTAGGTTTTCCAATATTTTGATAGCCTTCGAGTCAAAGCAATAAATAAATTAACACACCAGCACACACCACTGATGATGCTCCCCTCTCAGAGGCAATGGAAGATAAATGGTGGCGGGGAGACCGCATTTAATAAGCTTGATGATCTCTGGATGGTAGCCCCAATATTCGATCCATTCTTTATCATCGGTTCAACCCCATGAAAAGCCAAATTTGTTTGGTGATTGATTTTGCGTTTTGTCTGCCGCTGTGTTTCCTTCACTCCTTTCATCTTCGGACCCCATTAATCAATGGCCGCACTTTGTCTCGCTTTGCATACTGCAATTTGTTCCGCTTCTGGTTCGGAAAAGAACCGAAGAGAGGGAGCGTCGTTTTTTGGCTGCCACTGTTTGGGATTTATGACCCTTCAAAATGCAATTAAATTTAATTGAAGCGCAAACGGAAAAAAACATCGCACGCAATGCCTCGTCTTTTTCACACTTGCTCACTATTTTTGCAGTTTGCAGATCGCGCATACGCCCCGCTGACCATTTAATTAATGGGTTAAATGTGTTTTTGCCAGCTAGCACAAACAAATAAAAAAATCCAAATAAAATACAATTAAGAGCAAGCAATAATAAACCAAACTCTCGACTCTCTCTCAATATATACACTTTTCAAGTGGTTTTCCCAAGTTTTTGTTTATGTCTGTTTTTGCACAAAGTTTCGCTGCCTTTTGCCTGCTGCTGTGCTGCTTATCATTTATTCATTTGCTGCCACGCCATGATTTATCGGCCGTTGGTCCCAATCCTGCACCTGCTTGGGGCACATTTAAGTGCAATTACCTTTTATTTGCATTTTGAGGTGCGAAAATTTGCATTTAATTATTTATTGTTGCTGCATTCGCAATTGTTATCATCTGTTGTTGTGTTTGGTTTATCCTTTTTGTGGTCGGTTGTGCGGTTGTTACGGTTGGTCCTGTGTGGTTTTCCCGGGGAGAGGGAGAACTACGAAAAGTTTTCTGCCTTTTAAGTCAGATTTAATGGGGAAAAGGGTCAAAGGAAAAGGATTGCAATTAAAGTGCTCTTTAACATTAAATTGTTATCAAAAAGTTGTAAATAAAAGTCAAAAGATTTTAATAGAAAGTATCAGCTTTATTTTTTAGTTAGATAATTTGATTTCTGTAATAAATTAACTACATTTCTGTTTTAACTTCGATAGAAGCTGAACTCTTACCATAAAAATCCTCGATATTCCATTAGTTCATATCAGCAACCAGCCAAAAATCCGCAAATGCTGCAAAGTTCTATTCATATTTGCGTTATTCTCACTCAGCAAGCCAAAAAGCTGAAGCGGAACAGGCACTCAGCAGAGTTCACTTCATCATTCCATCAAGCCAGCCCAGCGGTGCAGGAGCACTGAAGTCTTGTGTCAATATTGACGCACGAAATCCTTTTAATTTTTCACAAAAATATTCACATTTTTGGTGCTCGAAAGGGTGGTTGTGAGACTGACCCAAAAGCGTTTTTGTTTAATTGAAAGTTCTGGGTAAATACTGGGGTACGCGGGCAGGGAGGATAGCCAGGATAGCATTTGTCCTAAGCCTGTGAACTGATTAAGTTTTGATTGCAATTCGCAATTCGATTTTCAAAGAAGCAAAACTTTGCCGACGGGCGGCAATGGCGGCGGCTGCCTCTTTTTAATAATGCCGAAGGTCATTAATATTTCAATAATGCTGTCTGGCGTCTGCTCTGCAAATGGCAGTTTGAGTTTATTAAAGCATAACGCAGGACGCCTTGGCTTTGTGTTTCCTGCTCCTCTTCCTGGTGCTAGTCCTCATCCTGGTCCCAGTCCTCGTCCTCGTCCCGTTTCGCCTGCATAATTGACTTTGTCGCTTTTTCCTTTCGCTATTATTTCTCATCAGGCTGCCTGGTCCGTGTATTTATTTTAGTTGGTTTTTATGAAAGAAAAAAAAGAAAGTCAGCAAGTGTCCTTCCCCGCCCTGATCCTGGTGGGTCCGAGTAGTCAGACATGATTTATTATGCTGCTGCTTTGTCCGCTTTTCCATTTTCCCATTTTCTATTAGCCCCGCTTGCAGGTCCTGTGGCCGCTTAACTTGTCCTTTTCAATTTTGCAGCTTTCTAACCCGCCTGAACTATATTTCTCTTCATATTTTCCTTGCGTCCGCTCACTTTGTCGCCTCATAAACATTTTTTCTCGCATATTATGCATTTGTTTATCCCGTTTTTTCCTGATATATATTGTAAATATTATTCTAGCTTTCTTTATCTCCTCTTTCCGCATCCGCTGTGGCTGCCAGGTTTTTCTTTCCATTTGCAATTTATTGCTTATATTGACACAGCATAAATAATTCAAATGCAATTCAATCCTTTGCGATTCATGAATAATTCTAATTGATGGCGGTGGGATTTCCATTGTTATTGGCTCTAAAACAGGAATTATCTTACGTTTTTATATGAAAAGATGGGAAATATATAGTGACTCACTTGCACACTTTAGTTTCTACATAAATCTTAAGACTGCAACTTGGTTTTTATTTTCTTTTATTTAATCATAGACTTTCCTATGTGTTTTAGCGCATAATCAACTTCACATTATTGAAGTGTGTGGCAAAGTCTTTTACTTTTACGTTTCACCTTTCACTGACACCTGTCAAGCCCTCAGCTTCTCTGGAGCATTACCAAAATCCCTCGAAAGCTTGCGCCGCGTAAATCTCTTACTGAATCGCATTTATCCAGCTGCCTTAAAAAAGCAGAAAAAATAGCAGGGCCTGTTCGGGATTCCCCCTTCTCATCTTCTCAAAAAGACATTGACATTCGCTTGTGTAATAAATTTTCCACAACATTATTTACAAAAAACTTAAGCGAAGTGATGCGATTTTTTAATATCAATATTTGTGATTGGAGTTGGAGTTGCGAGAGGCCAGGGCAGGCAGAAGCAAGAGTATCAAATAAGCACAAAATAAATGTCGGAGAGAAGGCCAATACAATGGCTATGGGAGAAGGCTCGTTAGGGGGCGTGGCCCAACTGGGAGGAAGAGAAAAAAAATAAAGAAAAATACCTCCAATCGCGTTGACTTTGACTTTGACGACGCAGCCGCCTAAATGAATCAACAAGAAAGAGAAGTGGCGGCGGCGGCAACTCACATGTGGCGCTTGTCTCGATTTTCTTTTCCCTTCCCTTTTGTCGTCGGCTGTCAAAGGAAAAGTGTCGCGAGTTTTCCAAGTCGCTTTTATTTTTTCCCTTGCACGTCTCCTCCATCGATTCACTCGTTCATTCATTCATTCGGCTTTTGCGTGAGCCGCTTCAGTTCCGCTTTTGGCTTTTCGTTTATAGCCCCGGGTTTTATTTCATTTCTAGACATCGAACCCAAACAGTTATCCCAAACGCCCCTTTCCCCTGCCCCCCCATCTCGTCTGGAACTTTTGGGTCATTTATCAAATTTTCAAAGTCACATTTGGTATTGTCACGCTCGCCTTTTCTGCTCCCTTCGAAATCGAAAAGGCTTTTCAGTGGTTCAGTGGAAAATTCTGGGAGGTGTGGCGGCCTGCGTGCTGGCTTCGATAAAAGTGAGACGTAATGCATAAGGAAAGAAATTGGTTGGACGACGGAAGGACCTCGGCAGAGGGTCACATAATGAGTTTCCATTTTATTTTCTTCGTTTCCGGTTTTGATTAGGGTAAGGAAAATATGGAGGAGCAGATCCAGGGAGCATATATTCACGGGGTAATAAAGCGTCATGCGAAGAAAGTCCAAGTCATAGTCAACCAGCTAATAGATTAGCAGGTTCCTTGGCTGACTTATCTAGGGAATATATAAATTTTAAGATTACTAAAAAATAATAAACCTTTAGGCCTGGCTCTTTGTCTATAGTTAACCAAAGCCTTAGGTCAAAGGCCAAATATTCCCCAGAGAAGTCCACCTTTAATCTCACCAAGTCAGTGGCCTTTGTCAACCTTCTACAAACAGTCTTTTCCGGGAATAGGCACTCCTGGGCATGCTCCTGCATAAATTGCTAGCTCCTCGCCTGGGAGGCCGTAGGGAGTATTAATTCCGACCTGGCTTTGTTGGCGCTACGAAATGAGTAATGGACCAACTTTATCACCTGCGCGAATGGCAGACATTAACATAAAATGCTACAGAAAAGAATTAAGCCGCATAAGAACAAAAGCAGCGGGAGCAATAATTTTTAATTTATTGCGGAATTTTCATAAAAATGACACAGAGAAACCGGGCGAGGAGCCAGATGATGACTGGCAGAGCCCCAAAACAAATTATGAACGCGTGCCTCCGACTCCTCTTTTTTGGTGGCGTTTTTATGAGCTTCCTTGGCTCACTTTTTGTATGTTCTTTTTTTCCCCCTGCACTGCTATACGCATAAATGACACTCGTTAATTACCTGCAGGAGGCGGAGTGTTTCCGGGACAAGAGGGGAGGACAGGCAAAGGATCTCCTGCTAGGCGACGGATGGACATAATATTGTAATTAGTTGACAAGTCACGTAATTGTGGCTGTCGCTAATTTTTTACGGACCATACACGATTTTTCTCAGAATGTTATGATTGTTTTTCAGATTTATGAGTCCCCGCAGTAAGGTAAAAAATATGACAAATATATTTACTAGCAACTGAAATAACAGAATAATATATTTTTAATCAACTTGAATAAGCAATAGAGGTCAAATATATCAGAACAAATATTTGAGAGGCAGAGAATTAATTTTAAATTAATTAATTACTTTCTGAGTCTCAAAAATATGTTTAAAAACAAAGCTATAGCTCCCGAGAACCCTATAAGTACCAATTCAAAGTTTAACCATAAGAAACTCTAACTATTTAGCTGCCAAAATACTTTTAAAAATTAAGGCTAATCACCTAAAGTCAGTGACTTTCTCCGTTCTCCTTCATTGAGCCACTTGAGATGCCGGTCACATAGATGCGCCACCCTGAGGAAAAAATTAATTTCTCCTCTTTCAGGACCCCAAATGTCCTCGGCAGAGAGAACCCATCCTAATCAATATAATTACACTGGCTATTCGAAAATGTCGCACACGTAATGCGGCTGTCGAGGGGAGAAGGAAAATGGCCAGGACTAAGTGAGAGCACGTAGCAAAAGAAATAATACACATACGCACTGTGGGCCGCTGAGAAAATTGTAGGCAAACATTTGGCCAGAACAGAGTACAGACAGTTGAAGGGAAGGCCAGAAGAGACAGAGAACCAAGTAATTGACAAACATGCCACATGCTACTAAACACAAATTATACCAGCCCGGGGCAGCAGGGACATGGCAATCAATTGATTTTCCAGAGGAGTAGGGATCATTCTCCCTCTGCCAATGGACCTGCTAGGGAGTCAAAATGTCAATTAGGCACCCGGAAAGCAGCATTTACATTTTTTGTCAATTTTTTACTGGAGCGGAGGAGCGGAGGAGCGGTACCAAACACAAATGAATTTTATGCAAATTGTAATTCCGCTCTCTGGAGTGCAATTTTATTTAAATGTGCTTAAATATTATTATTCCTCCAAATGGATGCCATTTTGTTGGTCCATAAAGACATTACGCGCCATAAAATAATTTCTTGTGTGCGTCGGCGGCTGCCTGGTCACTTGGCAGGCTCCGTATATAGTATATATACTCTTATAGAGTTTGCTCCGCATTTATCAGTCTGGGCCTGTAGTTTTTATTATCAAGCTGAAGGGGGCCTGAGACTGCTACTGCGACTGAGAGCGGCTCGTTTGTCAAGGGCGCATTAAAAGGATCCTATGCGGGGGTAATCGTCCTGCCATGTGGCGTCCAACGTCGCCCCGAAAGTTGCCAAATTGCAGGCCGTTGTTGTTGCATATCCGGGCTGCCTGACAAACGTGTTTGTCCAGCCAACAACAGCAGAACCAGAAGCAGGAACAGTAGCAGGAGCAGGCGCAGGAGCAGGAGCGGGATCTGGAACAGTAACCGGATGGGGATTCCCACATACGTATATCGAATCAGTCGCGCCATATTTACTCGGCTTGAGGAGGGCCAAGGGTCAGGGGCTGGGGCGTCTGGCAGACTGCAACTAATATCCGTTTCCGTTGTAGACAAAATGTGTTGCCATTTGTAATGCCAAAGTGTTTCGGCGGGGCAGCAGGAAGCAGGACCAAGTTTTTGAATGCCAAAAGCAACAAGCACCAAAAATTTATTGTGGTTTCAAAAGGGGAGCTTACTTTGACTAATTTGCTTAAATCGAATAAGGGATATAGGAAAGATAAATAAATACATAAATATAAATCCTTACCAATAAGAAGTAAATGCTAGAACTAGAACTAAACTGAGTTAATGCATTTCTAATGATAATTTCCACACCTCAAGAAGTTTTCTTATATATTTTTTGCCCCACTTAATGACCCATTTAGTGCAATTGGATATGACTTTAGCGAACAGTTCATATTTTCCCTACAGCAGCCGTATTTGCTCATTTGGCCAGCAGCTGTTGCCAAAGACATTTTCCGGGTGGCGGGGAGTAGACGAAAAATCTGCCCGAGACAGAGACAAATGGAGTTATCGAAACCTCATTATAATGGCACAATAGCAAATGCTGCAAACCATTCTGCTCTCGACTTTTCCAAACGGAGTCGGTGCTGGAGTTCCGGAGGGGAAAACAAAAAAACAAAACGAGCCAAAAAGAGATCCAGAGTGAGAGAGAATGGGATGAGGCAATGCAATACATCAAACGTCAAAATGCACTCGAAAATCAACAGCCAGAGATCGGGGCATTAATCACACTGTACAATTGACCAGCCGGGTAGGCAAGGGGAGCTAAAGAAAAGCGGGGAAAGCAGGAAAAGCTCTTGTAAGCTGAGCGAAGGAACTTTAAAGAAGATGAGCGCTGCCGCCATTTATTCATTCCGAACATTGGATTCCCGGCACTTTGCTCAACAATTTTTCAAAATTAGCCAAAGCATCTCGCCAACAGACAAGATGTTACCGTCCGCGGGGGGCTCCGTCGGGCTGAAAAGTGGAAAATGGAAAAGGGAAAATAAGATAGGGGGACCAGGGGGTTGCAGCCGCCAATCGAGCACGTCGAAAACTAATTTCTCTTGATTACGCGACGTCTTGCGAGTGCGGGAAGGCGGCGCATCCAAATTAGCTTTGCCACCTCTTCTCCAAGGCGTCTTGCATTTCAGTTTTTGAAAAATCTTACACTGAAAAGAAGAGGTGGAAGATAATACAGAACTATTATTTATAGTCTTATTTTTCACAATTCTATAGAATATGTATATACGATTTATAATAAATATTTTGTTCTATACTTTCTTATAATAAAATTACTGAGCATTTTAAATGTGATACCTAAGATCTACAAGGAAACTAAACCCTTCGTTTATCTTTACATTTCTTAAATCAAATTTGTATTCAAATAAAAAATTATCCATAAATGTTAGAAATGTACATTTTTTCAAGTGCATTGTTGGCTTCGCTCACCATATATGTCACTGGTGGCCAAAGTGGCGGCGGCAGACACGCGTCTCTCACTTAGCGACTGTCTCCGCACTTTAAATGAATTACGGAGAGCTCGCTCGCCGGGCTGCGAAATATGAAAAATCATTCTGAGTCGCCTTCCCTTCCCTATACCTCAGATAGATCCTCAAGTGGCTGTCAAAATAATTAAATGGGATGCCCCCAAGACAAACTGCAGCCAGCGTTGCAGGCCGCTGCCGCTGAGTATCTCATCTAATCAAAGTCTTTGACTTGACTAATGTTGCATTTAGGTTTGGGACGGGGGATGGGTGCTTCGCAGAAGTGCGGAAGTGCCAGTTAAAGGGGCGTAAAAAACGAGGGGGAGAGATGTAACAATTTTTTACGACTTTTCCTTGATTAATGGAAGGTTACGTGATTTCTGGCATAGTTTGGCGATTAACTGCGGCCCTGGGATGCGGGAACCCTCCCACTCTCTCTTTATGGTTTAATGAACTTTCGAGGCCCTTTAATGTGGGCGGGCCAGGGCTTTTAATAATAGTTATGCAGATGATGTGACAAAGTAGAACTGGGACCGGGGAGGAACTTAATTGAAAATTCCATGCGCTCATTGTAGGGAAAATGCCGTGATTTCAGAGCTCGACAGTGCTTAATGATTTAATGAAAAGTTTCGTGAGCGCAGGAAAAAGCCTGGGTTCGAGGGATTTTCTTTTTGAAATGTTACTTTGATGGAAATAAATATGTCATGAGGAAGGAATTTTGACACCAGAGAGATTTATTTTAATTTAAGCAAAAGAGAAAGTTTTCAATAATTAAATAAAGAGGAATATCCACTTCTTTTCTTTGAAATATGTTGAAGTTTTCCCTTAAGTCCTATCGATATCTCTTCTTACTTATTCCCAATTATGCCTTTTTGAAGCCCAAACTAAACTCCAAACTTTCTCTCTTTTCTTGCAGGTAAGTGCCACAACTCCGGGATGGACTTTAACCTGGCCTAACTGTCTGGCCTCTTGGGGTTGCCTGGCTTTTCCACCTGCAAAACAGCACTACACAACGCAACACAACACAACACCCACCTGCAATGCCAATATTTACACACACTCAGGCCACAACGGCAACACACCACCGAGATAGACAAACAGAACGAGACGAGACGAGTTCGGATCGTGATGTGACAGAGCTCGACCTGCGACCTCCGACCTACCACCTATGGGACACTTCCTATCCCCATCCCTGTTGGCCATCTGTTAAGCTGTGCGTTAAATTGCTAAAAGCCTTTCCAGGGCTTAAACTAAAAG
>JAEIHY010012109.1:0-14250 GCA_018904565.1 Drosophila tsacasi
TAGGTGCATTGTTCACTTAATGGAGTGTGAGAGAGCAACTATGTTTACTGAACAATTGAATATATTTATCGCAATACCGCAGGCTTTGATGATAAACAGTTGTTGTGTGTTAATTAATAGATTTAATCTCCACTTGAATCTGTTTTGCTAACTGCAATTTACATCGCATCAGATGGCTAATAAATCATATTGCTCCCTAGCCCGGTTTGCACTCGGCTTTTAATTTACGTTGATTCCACTACAATTCCTTAATCGCTGACCTGTCCTAGGTCAACTTACATTCGCGTGGCGCTGCATTTCGCCCCCCATTTTCCGTCGGTTTAGAGTTTCCGCGCCAAAAGCGTTATCCGCACCTCATGAATGATTCAGGCGCTCAAAGTGGGAAAGCGAAAAAAGGTGTGAAAATAATTACGGCTCATCGACTGCATTCCTTGCCCGATGCCGACGTCGTCGTTGTTGGAATTCAATCGATGTTTACAATATTTATAGAGGGCCAAAACAAGAAAATAGGAAATATAGAATGTACGATGGAGAGTGGAGAGAATGGAGAGTGAAGGTTGTGCCTGTGGCCACTTAAACTATTTCTGTATTTCAATTTTTTTTCTCTCCTCAATAATTGATAGACCATATAAATTCCCCGTGTGTCTTCAATGCGATGTGTGGTTCTGGGAGTGAATGAACCGCAGTAACCTTTCCCCGCTGTTAGCCATTGGTTAAGGTTGGACGGGAGGAAGGGGTTTTTAACCGTAGGCACCACACCCACCTCTAACTCTGCCGTGTGACGTCGCCTCCGCAGGTTGTTGTTGCTGTTACTTGGAGAACGAAAACGTAAAGTGCAATTTAGTTGATAATTGCTGCAAATTACGAAGGCTAGTAGTTACATCGATTTTCATACCCTGCGTGTCGAGAGGGGTTACTGAACTTTTGGTTCAATAAACTGCTATAATAGTTACTGTTGTATTACTTCGATGTATTATGAAATATATTTTTGTAACACGTAAACTAGTATAACCTAATACTATATATAATGTAATTACTGATAAATCCAAGGGAATTTCTAGGTAACCAATAAACCACCTAATAAACTTGATCGGATAGAATCATAAACATTTGGAATTGTTTTGAATTATAAAGAGGTTGACTCAATCTCTTGCCTTTTATAAATGATTCAATATTAATATAATCAATAAATAATATATATAAATCTTAAGTTGTTGTAATAAAGATAATGATGAAAATGATCATCTTGTCTAGAACTTAACTCAACTGTATGTTGTATAATTTAGTATACACCTTATACAAGTGGAATTATAAGTTATAAGTTGTTATCACGTTTTGTGGCGATTATTATTTACCAATAATTAAACTATTAATAAATGGTTATGTTTTGACTATCGTAGCAGTTTATCAATTTTATTTACTTGTATAGACTACCATTCATATTGATATACATTTTTAATTATCTTATCTTTCATAGATAAAAAACCATTTTTATTAATATTTTCTTTGTGGTTATCCGTACAGGGTATTGTCCGAACTCAATCCCTAGTTACTCTCCCGAAATCCCCACACATTTGGTTATTAGAATTTGAATGGGCAGCGTTTAGAGCTTTGGCTCTCCGAGTCAGACCCCAAAAAACATTTCCATTTAGCATTCCGAATTCAATTGCAGGCCGCCTTTGGTTTCTATTGTTTGGGCTCCGTCCGTTTCCGGGCATTGTCCGCCCTCAGTTGCTCTGTCATTCTGTCGCTCTGTCAGTTTCTCAGTCAGGGCCTGCGTAATTCTCGCATAAATTAACTAAGTAAACGATCGGATCTCATTCCCTTGAGTTGACTTCCCTTACCTTGCCCTGAGTTCCCATCCCTCGAGTTCCCTGATAGTTTAGTTGTTGGCATGCATAAGTAGCCTGGACAACGGGGCTGCCGACGAGCAAACGCATTCGGCATGCAGTTGATCAATAATGCAATGACCCAAGCCAAGTCGAGGCGACAGCCGGGCGCCGCGTAATTCCTAGGCTGGAAACTTTCGGAGCACCCTAATTAAACGCCCCCAAGGAGCCACTTCTTGCCCACAGTCCCAGTCGTCCGCCCACCAACCACTGCCACTCGCCCCGTCGCGACGGTCGGTTGAAACCGGTTTCCCCGTATCGTGCCTTAAATTCATTTAACCAGTCCTGCGTCCATGACTCATGCTCGCAATCGCAATCCTTGCCAAAACTCAGCCAAACAGCTCCCAGGCGAAATGGCCAAGTGGAAATGGAAATGGATATGGTAATAATAAAGGACACCGAATAAAACACGCTTAAATGAAACCGTAAAAGTTGCCCATAAGTCGCGACAAAATGACATAAACTAGCTTGGATGATGGCGGCAGTCCATGATGGGTCTCTGGATAAGGCTTTAGGATGTACCCTAGGGTATACGGGATAGGGGTTCCCTGGAATACTATTTGATGTTGGAAAGAGATTGAACTTGTAGAGGTTGCTACGTTAAGTCCATCCCCTCCACATGCCTCCTGGCATCACTCATACGCCGAGTGTGTCGGATATCACTCATACGCTTTGGGGGTATCGCTCATTCGACCCGTGGCCTTCGTACAGGTTTTCCCACTTGCCGTTATGATACCGGTACGGCAGCGATTTGCTGATTTGTCGAGCTGTTCTTTCGCAGCTTGACATCTTGACGGTGCCCAGAGCGGATGACGACGTCCTTGAGCAACGACGAGCAGAACAAGTCTGGTCCCTCTTTGTCATGTGGTCAGGTCTTTGTTGTCTACGGCTCGTTGTCGCTGCAGGAAATGAAATGCAATTTGCATACAGCAGCAGCCAGCCCCCGCCGGCTGACTATATCATAACATGGCGGTGAATCATAACACCCATCGGTCCCGGGACAGTAACTGCCACACGCGAGTGTACCTACTGCTATAGTAATGAGCAGCCAGTCAGTTAGCGCCGGAAACAAAACAGCAAATTAGCATGTTAACAAACTGCCCATCTCTATCGGGGTGTTAACAGCCTCCAACTTACAAAACAGCACATATAGGCTGCGGGGAAACCGAGAAATTAGCTCACTGTGCTGAGAGAGTGAAGTAAAAACGCGATCACGCAAAGTTGAGGCAATGTTTTTGGCGCCCAGTGTCGTTTTATTTGCTGGAATTGATGTCAAAGGTGCTGCTTGTAGGTTGACACACTTATAAATCCCCGGTGAACGCACTCAGCTTTCTGTTCTGGAGTGAGTCAGGTTTATTTAAGCAAAAGTATTTGTTTCATCAAGACGTAGAGATAGGTTTGCAAATGATTTCATACTTAAGTGCAATGAGCAATAGCTTCTAACTTGGTAAAAACCATGCGAAATGGGTTTTGTTTTCTGAATAGTCTTCACCTGGAACAAGGAATATTTCAAACTGTTTCCATTTAAAATATAATAATACAAACAGGAAACAAAGAAACTCATTTATCAAAGTAAATTGTCATTTCTGGAATCCAGCACTCGAATATGTCAAGCAGAATATTTAGCATTAATTGAAGCTCTGGACCGGACCGTCGGAGATCAGCGAAATGCTTTGTGATCTGAGCGATCTGATGCATCCATCTCTCTCTTAGTGCCACAGTGACATAGTTTCGGACTCATCTTCTCCTTGGAAATCCATGTCTCTCTCGCTGGCTCTTTATTTTGATTAAGGCGTTTTGCTTTCTGAATTTGTTGTTATGCAGCGTTTTCATTTAGCCTTATTTTACTCTCTTAATGAGTTGTAGGGGATTTCTTTCGAGCTTATCAAGTACAAGTAAGCTCCCTGCTATCGCTCTAGTATTTCCACTATTTATAGCCGCCGCTGTTGATTAAGTAATTATTACCCGAACACGCCGGTCGAGTGCTTAACTGGGTAATTGCCCCGATTTCCAATTAAGACAACTTAGTAAGGTGTTTTCCTGACGAGAGGGAAATCTGCTTTGGCCTCTCATCCCGGGAACATAATTCATACGCCCGTCCAGTGTTCGATGTCCGCTACCTCAGTAACCATTTATCAAAAGAGGCTGCCTCCTTCACAACAATGGAAACATTATTCCAGTACAATGAACTGGTCCGTCGGACGGCGGGAGAAAAAACGAAGAAAGATGGATGCAGAGGCCACTTGGGGAGATAAAGACGCGAATAAAAGCGAAAAATAAGAAAATGCTTTCCGGCAGCATTCGACGTGTGTCATTCATGAACCCCGCAAGCCAACAACAACGACACAAAAAGTTCAGCCACGAAAAAAAGGTAAAATGTCTGAAAGGAAAAGCAATCACACAAAAAAAGGTACTACAACAAGAAATTGGTCAAGAAACGTAATGCCAAAATCGTATACTAATAAAAAATAAAAAAAAGAAGAAAAAGCCGAACGATTTTAAAAGCTGAATTCGAAGCATTGTTTGCTCCCAACTCGCGACCAGTCAATGACATTGCCCAGACGAAAACAAATATCAACTACAGTAGACAGTCGGTGCCGTGAATAAATCTAAGCAAGAAAATTAAAGATTTCATAATATCTTATTTGCATTAAAAACAAGTTGTTTTTACATAAGTTTAAGATCACTTTAGTGCACAGTTGGGGGAAAGATTTAAGGGCAGGAACTTAAGAACAAGAATGTGCGAACATAACTAAAACATTAATCAAGAATCCTTTGCAGCGGTTTGTGTACGTTGTGTTTATAATATATATAGTATAAATAATAACAATACTTAGGCTATTCAAATATATAAATTACAATAAGTCCTATCATACGTATATATCTTTCCCGACGATGCCTTGGTTTTGTTTTGCAAATCCCTGAGTAACTTCCACCGATTGAGTTCACCCCCACGAGCGTGCCTTGTAGGAGTCAAGCAATAAAAAAACAAAAATCGAATAATGTCGAATAATGCAAGAAATCAACAAGCAAGCCAAACGCGCCCCTCGATTTCTGTTTTGGTCGCCTTTTACAAAACATTTAAAAATACACACACGAGGGGAGAACAACAATAAAATGTCAACTTATTTTTAACAAACAATGGGAACATGCCGTGCAAGATGTCAAGTGCATGCAAATCAAATTGAGTCGATATACTCATATATATGATATAATATTCTATATGAGGGACTGATCTGAGCGATTAGAAGCGACAGTCATGACATCGTTAGTCACTCGAAGAAGTAATACCCAATGCTGATCACACTTGGGAAATATAATTGAAATTCTGTGTGTTAAACGTGATAAAAGTTAATGATTTATTTATGACACTTGGGAAGCGGTATTCAAACTCGGAAATATACCTTAAAATAACTATACAGTCGCCTAGTATTAATGTGATTTTTAAAATAAGGGGAAGTGCACTTACGGTTAAGTGTTTAATTTTTATTATCAAACCGATGCTAACAAGTTAATGGCCCATTAAAAATTAACTACATTTCGTGTTTATAAGGTTCAAATATCTGTATTTTTCTCGATGAAAATCATTAAAATAGGTCTTTAAATCGAGTGAACTTGGTTCTACGCTGTCCTCGTCTTGTCACCCAGAAAACATCCACCTCCACTTTAGCTCCTCTTCAATGAAATTTGCATGAAGCAACGAAACGAATGCTTTGAATTATTAATTAAGAAATTAATTGCGCGATACCAACGTCGACAACGACGACGACGAATCCGAACTTGGCCCCTGTGACATTCCAGGCCATGCGCTTTCATTTTGCAGCTGCACAGAAAACAGAATATTAAATAAAATAAATATTAAAATGAAATATTAAAACTTAAATTTAGCATTTAAAGAACAGCTTCCAACTAATTTTTAATCAACATTAGAGTCTAACCCACATAACATAAATAACCGAAGAAATCAATTAAAAAGCTGGTTCAAATTTAGGATTAAATAAAATGTTTTCGCATATTTTCAGTCTCTTCGATTCTCCAGAGATTTCTTACTTAAGGCATAATTATTGTTTACAGTGTCTCTCGGTAATGGGTGGCCCCGTGGAATTCAATTAGCGGGTGCCATTGTCTGGCAATCAATGGATATGGGCATAGTTTCGACCCCATAGGCCGCCCATCTCCATCTCCATTGTGGCTTGCCCATTGTCCAGCCCCGTGCTGCAGGGCAAGTCATCCGGCATGAGCTTCGCCAGCGGGACATTTGCATATCTTTCACACTCCGTCAAGCCGGATATCTTGCGTATGAATATATCTTGTGTCTGACGATGGCAGATGATGCACCCGTGCTCCCAGATCACCCAGCTCCACCCAGTTTTTCGCTGATTTGACCCGATGAGTGAGCAGTTCCAACAAAAGACTGTTGCTGTCGGGAGCGGAGTGCGTAAGCGTAATCTGCGGGGCATTACGAGGCAGAAATTAATCAGGAAATAAATTATTTATACCCATACCCCTATAGACGTTTATATATATATATCTGGCCAACGGCGAAGTCTGGACTTTGTCTTGTGTTGCCAAAAAACATTACATTGTCGGCGGGTTGCCGCCTTGCCGCTTTGTGACAGTGCAAAAAAAAAGAGTCCAACGAAAACTGAAATCCAATTTCCTTTATGGCTTAGTTATAAGCGATTATAATGGTCATTACATCTGACTTTTTGCCATGAGGAAAAGTGCGAGAGAGAAACAGAGAATTTCCATTGAAAAACGAGAGAAAACTTTAATTTTAATGTCTTTTCCTTTCCGATTTTTGTTCGAGACTCATTCAGCATTTGGCATGCATGTGTTTTCCTCCTTTATTTAGTTTTCCCGTTTTCCTTTTTTTCATTATACAACTTTTGTTTTCTACTTGATTGCATTTTACTTTTGATTTTCCCTCCTTTCGCTTTCCAAGGCGTTTGCAGGCGAAAATCTCTTGGCGTGAAATTGTTTTCTTGCTTAGATTTCGATGATCGATTGTTCAGTGCATTGGAAATGCATTTTAACGAGATTTTCAATTTTATTTTCTTTGATTTTTTGGCCAACCAAGTGCATTGTATACAAAATGCAGTAGTAATGGCTAACAAAAATTAAAGAGACCATAAATTCACTTGATGATCGTCATTAAATGGGGCTTCCCATTTTTCATAGCTCAGTGAATAGTCCTTTTATTTTCTATATAATTAAATTGTAAAATTTTCGCATATCTTTAAAGATTAGGTAAAGGCACTGATTCTTTTATCTCAATTACAAAATAATTTATTATACTTCTCGCTGGCAAATTACCATGGCATAAGTCAGTCGATCTTAATCCTTGTATCTCAATCTTAAGTAATGTACATAATTTTGGTATAGAAAAGCTTTGACTCAACCAAAACCTTGTATAGTTAATATCTACTAAATACTTATTGCAAACTAATGACAACATCCCTTGGATTAGGTGCAATAATCCTATTTTTATTCCTCTTTGATCATATTGATTTTGTTACTAATCCAGGAATCTAATCTCCCTTTCAGACTTTGCTCGCTGACAATAACACGGCTGTCCATTCTAACACCATTACCCGGGGACACCACCTCGCTGTCGTTGGCAGTGAAGATGCAAAGCTCCAAGCGAACGCTGCGCAGCCACGAGATTCCCATCAATGGCACTGCATTGACCTCCTCCACCTCGCTGCAGGGCAATTCACCGCTGGCCGCCGGGATTGGGGGAGGAGCAGGAATAGGTGGCGGCGGAACACCCGGCATTGGAGGCGGTCTGGGTGTGGCTGTGCCCTTGACGGAAACCGAGCTGGACTTGCACTTCAGTCTGCAGTATCCGCACTTCATCAAGAGAGATGGCAATAGGTAAGTGCTGAGATTCCACTCCACTGAAGCCCTAGTTTCACACTCTTGGATTTCATTTAATTGGATTAAGTGGCTATATATATTTAAAAATATTTACAGACTGGTTATTTTGCTGCAACGCCGCAAGAAATACAAATCACGCACCATTCTGGGCTACAAGACCCTGGCCGAGGGCATTATCCGCATGGATGCGGTGCTCCAGAAGTCGATGGACATGATCATTGAGCTGACGGCTTCCGGGAAGAACGGCAGGCCAGGCACCGTGGTGGCTTGCCTACGGGCCGAGCGTGTCTCCTCCATTCCAGTTGACCATGACAATAAGAACAACAATAGCGTCCTGCTGGCAGGTGAGTCTCTAAAAGGGTACATTAAATATATTTTCTGAACTTAAAAAAACTTAAAAAAGTGAACTTAAAGAAGTTGAATTTGTAGTTTGTAGTTGTTTAAGTATCAGGTAATACGCTATTTGCTATACCAGAGTTAAAATCATTGTACAAAGGCTCCTTTAGGGATGGAACACAGTGTAACCAATTAAGTTTACTCAGTTTAAACAATGTTTTTAATTTCTTGTAACCAACGATGGTCAACAAAGGTCAAGCACGGTTCATAGTATTGGTTTTCCTGCTGGCAATGCTGTCCCCTGTCCCCTGTGTATCTACTTCGATGAGCACTCCCTGAACCCTGAATAGTGCTAAAGAATTTATTGCCAAATCCATAAAATACAAATAAACGGACCCACGAGTCAGTCCCAAGACCCAGTCCTGATTAGAGAAGTGCTAATGACGCAAACTGGTAAATTAATGGCCCAAGTGGAGGGGCCGGGAGATTGGAGCTGCCTGCGATGTTGCTACTGCTGTTGATGCTGCTCCACTTCATGACGGATGAGTGGCTGTCCCTCTGGCATCCGTAGATCAGATGATGCTCCCATTTTGGGGCTGATGTTTATGGTAATTGCTTGTGAAACAATTCTAGTGGATGATGGGAGCGTTAGGTGGCCAGGAGTGACGTCAGCAGCAGCAGCAGCTCCAGAGTATTCCCCCTCGCACACGCATTTTCGAATTTATGCCATGAAATTTCACCACTAATACAACCGAAAGGCGGCCCCCACATGGCAACAGAGGCCTCCTCTTCCACATCCATGGCAATCTAATTGAAATTATATTTTTCAGCTATTTCTGTTTGACAAGAGAATAGCGTGCGAACCGAAAAGAGCGGACTCGTCGAGCGCCGGCAAGAGGAAATTCAATTATGAAAATAGCGTTGAGCGAGTGGAGGAAACTCATTTACCATGCGGTTTCCCATTGGCAACATCTGGTGTTGTAGCCCTTAGGAGCTGGGAAAGCCACCAGGGGCAGGTGGGGGTTAATCCAAGGAGTGGCAATTTAAGATGAGATGGAAAAGGGCAGTCAGAGCCGAGCAGAGCTCCCGTTGCTGGCATAGAGATTTGCACTGCTGCCACGTCACTCGGTCAGGGCCAAGGTAAAGGTCAAACCCATTGCACGGCTTCACCTTCTTTACTACCTGGCTTCCAACCCACCCGGGCTGATGAAATATGTATGACATGCAAAATTGAATCTCTGCGACGTGATTTTCTTTGGCCCAAAAACTTTGCAGTTTCTAATGGCCCACACACACAGATCAGAGGGGACATAGGAGGGAGGGCTAACAGGTCCATATTAGGTCACCCTATCCATGAGTATAGTATTTTGTATGGTATTTTGGGGGTTCTTAACCATTTATAGGAACTTTTTAACAATTTTGTAGTTCTTTACTATCCATCAAAGGGTTATTGTAGTATACAAAATCCTAAAACTTTATTCCCAGTTTTAATTTCTAGTTTCTATTACCAAATTCTCACCCATTCCCGTAAGTAAGTTAGGCCCCATTTGGCAAAAATCATACCTTTGGCGCACCCAAAGATTGGCCAGGGATATCCCCACTTCTAGGGATGAGTGAGATGGACTGGTGACTAGTGGCCATCAGAAGTTCGTTGGCAAGGGGCCAGCGCCCGAGAATTTGGCTCCGTTTCAATCCATTTGGTGGCAGTGACAGTGTCAGGCCCAGTTCTCCGCATGCATAGTGAGGGTCAGCACTTGAACCCGAGCTAAATGAACCTACTATATAGGGAGCATACATGAGGAGGAGGAGGTGGACAGGCGGAGCGTGCAGACACAGACAGCTCTGTTAAATTACTTTGGGTCTCGCTTTCTAATTTGCAAAAATGGAATTCAAAAGCAGAACCACCGAGAGCAGGGAGAGCCGCAAGAGCATGGGAAATGCGAGGAAAACCTTTTTGCCTCAACCTCAATTTGGTGTATTGATTTTCTCTTTATGCGGTCCGGCCTCCAAAAACGCTGCTGATGGCATTCCGTTCTGGTTCTAGTTGTTTGCGGGCAAGCAGAGTGCACAAAGCGAAATATGGGGTGTATTTAGGGGATTTTTTGAATAAAAAAATATTCAAGTAATTATTAGGAGAATTTCCTATAGAATTTCTTTTCTTAATCATTGTATTACAAAAGGAGTACAGATTAATTCAGGATATCCTAGCAATTTTTTCTCTCTGTGTGAGGCCTAGGTGTGCGCCCGATTGCCGCAGGCCTGGGTTGCCGTTGTTGTCGTGGCTGCTTGTTGAATATGTTTCGCCCATTTCCACTCCCAAACGCAAACCCAAACCCAAGCTCGAGCCCGCCACCCGTTCGCATCCATGCCCGCAGGTGCCGGGCCGAGTCAGGCACCATTAGCAGTCGCAGGACGCTCCTTCAGCGAGGCAGCGGAACTTGTTTGTGGGTGGACTTTTAAGCGTGCGCCGTGTTGAGCTGATGAATTTTCCATGGGCATAAGCTGTAGTGGCGTTACAAACAGAAAAACAAGGAGTCTCTGTGTAGCATAGTTCCCTAGTTTCTGCAAATTGGAAAGGATTAAAAGAAATCACTCCAATGAATATGCATAAGTACGCTTAAATGTTTAATGGCAGCTGAACACATAGAGTTTGGTCCTTTTATGGTTCATGGGTATTAACCTGAAGGGGATTACGCTTTTAAAGGTTTCCAAAGTGACTTTAAAAATATGAATTTAAACAAATGCATTCTAGGGACTTGAAATCCCAGGAAAAGGCTTCCAATGTGTTATACTTGGCAATTACCATCATCAAATTAGACAGTTTAATCCTCTACCTTCTCTGTTTGCTTATGGTGACATTTCCCTATTCCTTTTTCTTATTTAAGGCCTTCCACAAATAAGTTTTCTTGAACCAAAACGAATCAATCATAAAAGGTCTCATTCCCTGAACCCATCTGTTTTTCTTTTACTTCGATTAAGGTATTATAATTTATGTAGAGGATACAACCACGCCCACGTCCTGCTTAGCCTGCGGCTGCAGGATCCTCCAGCTTCTCCTGCTCTTACTCGTATTCTTGTACTTGTGAAGCTCCTGCTGATGACAGCTCCGACAGCTTTTTTTTTGTTGCCGTTGCCGTTGCCGCAACGACAGGAATTAAGTCATTTGTCCTTGAGTGCCAGAGATAAACGCTGCGAAGAACTGGCGTTGTGGAGGAGAGCAGAGGAGACTGGCAGACAGGCAGGATGTTCTGCACCTCTAATGACCGACCAGCCACCCCTATATATAAATATATATACTTGTATATAGTATAGTCTGTAGTGAGTGCTTGTCCCCCTATATAGCTGTTTTGCCTTCCCCAAACCATTGAGTGGTTAATGGCGAAATGCGTGAATTATGTCGAGAGTATTCACATTGTTCGCTTCCACTGCTGTTGCTATCCCCCCCTTTATATCATCGCCTCCAGCCTCCGGAGGCACCTCCTCTTCCCACCCCCGTCCATCGGCTGTCATCTAATGACAAGATTCGTGTGCTGGCCAAGGTCAAACCAATGTATTGCCTTTTTGTGCCACTTTTCTATTGCTCTTGTCTTGTTGTTTACCCGGCTCTTTATCGTTGGTTCAAGGGTATATAGTGTTTTTCCTTAGCCATGGCTTGTTTATTTTCATATTTTTAGCCGAGTTATCTATGATAAATTATTGCTATTTACTATGTAGCAATAATGGAATGCTATAATATTTCTATTATTTCATTATACAATTCCTACAAATTGAACATCTTTTATTTCCTTCAATATTCTCCTCGATTTTATCATTATTTAAGTGAAAATTATATCACTTGTGTGTGGATGGCCCAATTGCTGATCCGTAAATAGAGATTATTTGGAGTGAAGTATCGCAAAAATTGCTCCAAATCGATTTCAATTTTCTCCGCTGTTGCCGGGCATACAGCTGTTGCTGTTGTTTGTGGTTTATCTGACCTCCCGCCTGGACATGGAGAGCGGTAGACACTAAATCAATGTCGCTCGTCGCTTTTCAGTACGGTTTTCATTACTCATACGCAGCGTGGCACCAGCCGAGCGTGGGATGAACGTGCGAGGTGTTGCTGGCTGGGTGGTGTGCCGCGGCTGTCAGGAGGCTGAGGTGAACTGTGCTGAGTTGTGGGCTTTGCCCATGACACATCTTCCGTTGCTTCGGGCAACACTTTGTCTGATATTATTGTACCTCCCTCTCGCTTTGTTAAAATGCTTTCTAGCTCCCTTGCTGTTGGGAAAAGCACTTTTCGTGGAAATTCCTTGGACCACCATAATGACAAAGAAACGTGAGTGTGCGTGCGATATTTACTCGCCTTCCTGGAAGAGCAGACAATGTGTCCCAAGACGAGTAGACGGTTATTAAGGTGTTTACGAATTGCATGCAATTATAAAGGAATAGTAGAGCCGAGTTGAGTGACGGGTTAAAAGGAAAACAATGCCGGGTAGACATCATTAACTTGTCTGCGTAATTGCAGGAAAGAAGTTAAACAATATAATAGCCCTCGAGTTGGATTTTCATATGAAATCTAGTTCTTTCTGTTGATACCTAGTATAGCATATGGTTTAAAATCAATGCCACTGAAATTTGGCTCCAGAGAGACGGCATTGATTAAACGCAACGATCTCGAGCTTGCAACAATAAATCTCATGCGTTTTGCAACGCACATTAAGATTGTATTTGAAGATTAAAACTTCCATGGCATTGATTATAAAATTGAAATCACTTTCTACACCCCTTTCACAAATTCTGCAACTAATGGATACTCTATAGTCGATTACATCTCTTATAGTTTTCTGTTATGGTTTCTCTTCTGGTTTTTCGAAGACAATACGCAAAGAGGAGATAAGATGAATGGGGGCAAGAAATAGTGGTCAATAAGCCAGAATGCAGCTTCTGCTTTGGCTCCAATTAATCATTGCTGCCAGTAGTTTTTCCCAAGCATTCCATTATATCTTCCTCTCCCGTGGCCGTTGTGTTTACCTTATCTGGCCACTTTTTAATCATTCCCCTCGTACTTATCACTTCACGGCTTCGAGGCTGTCAAAAGTTACACTTAACCGGAGTTTGCTCTGCACCCACATACAAGTCTCGATGCCTGCCTTTGGGAGTATAGCTCATCCGCTTGCACTGCCCGGCACGCGATGGATCCAAAGATACGAGTTGGGGAGAGACCCGGCGACGTACCGCTTCCACTCACACCCACTAACACCCACTGACACCCACCCCTCTCCCAAAAGAGGGGGAGAAAACAAGAAAAGCAGACAACACAGACTAGAGGCTACAGAAACCGGCCGGTGAATTGCGTTGGCTAAATGATAACGGCGGCAAAACATGCGAGCAAAAAAAAAACAAACAAAGCAAGTAGCAAAAGATATTATGTGCTTGAATGCCTCGAAGAGGAGCTACCTCCTTTTTCAAATATAAATACTATAATATCTCTTTTCCGATTAACGAAAACACAATAAAATTAAGTTCGGGTATAGACAAACCTTTTCTAATATACCTAATATACTACTTAATAAATTTAACTTCTTTCGCGCTATATATCACTTTTGAAGAATTCAATTTAATCTATAAAATTTAGTAAGATAACCCGAAAAACTTCCCCTTCCTAGTATCCTATCGAAATAAATTTTATTACATAGGTAGATAAGGAGTTCACGTACACATGGTCTTAACTACTATAATATAAAAGATATATATTTTAAAACGTCAGAGCTGAGCTCATTTTATCGGGGGCCTTGCGGGGGGACTTGCAAAAAACAAAGCAACTTGATAAGATTTCCTTTATTACTAATGATTAAAAAGTAACTTATAAGTATTGAGGGTACTTTTCAGCCAGAGTACCGTATAACCCTGTAATTTTTAAGTACTAGGTATACGAAACAGATGAGAACCGTAATTGAAATGGACTGAAAACGGGAGTGGAAGTAGTAGCCGGTTTTTTTCGAAAACGAAGTAGAATTGGAGTGGAATGGGACTGGGAATGGGAAACTGAGTGCAACAAGTGACAACAGAATGCGATGACACAAATCTTATCGCAGAACAATGTAATTGTTCGATATGAACGCAAGTGTGCCCTGTTTTCCGAGAACTAGTTCACACGGCTCAG
>JAEIHY010012112.1:0-24236 GCA_018904565.1 Drosophila tsacasi
AAAACCAGGTTGCAGTTTATATATAATATATATCCGTATTACGTAAGCTCTGAGAAAGAAGGTAACTACACAAAGTGTTCAAAAATGTTAAAAAGCAATTGTCGAAATCAAACAACAAAAAAATATAACCGCAGCAAACTGTGTAAAGTATGCTATGAAAATTGTATTTATAAAATGCACAAAGCCCTATATTCATTTATTAAGTTATCCATTTAGTTGAATATATCTACGATATTTATTTAAATGCTACAAATATTTATTCAACATATACATATATACCGTTTATTTTTGAAGGCTAGGGTCGAGACTATATTAAATAATTTGCACTGCATATAAGAAAATAATAACTTTTTGTCAACTTAACAAGTTTTTCTTTTGATTATAAACGTTTCCCTTCGGTTTTAACATTTTCTATCAAGAGGTGTTGGTTACCCATTTTCTGTTTTCACTTTTTCCTTTTAACGAAGCTACAAGTTTTATAATTACACTTTTTATTAGAAACTTCTTGAAACAAATGTGTTCCCAACTATATTATATATAATTTTGTTTTTTGCCTTTTCCTGAACGATTATCGTATTTACCAACCAATATCGACGCGTCTGTCATTTTTGCCACGCCTCTCGCTTGATTTTAAAACGATTTTTGATAATGTCGATCGCGAAATGTATACAAAATACAGCGCGAGACATACAAGTTAGAGGCAATGGCCCAAGACAAGGGCTATCCGCCATTGTCGCGTACTGTCGAAGTACAGATCGATGTGGTCGATCGAGCCAATAATCCGCCCGTCTGGGATCATACCGTCTATGGGCCCATTTATGTCAAGGAAAATATGCCCGTCGGCGGCAAAGTCGTCTCGATCAAAGCCAGGTCTGTTCATTTTTCGTGCAAAAAGTTACCCAAAAAAAAAATACAAAAATACAGCATTAATTCATAAAATGAAATAAATTTCATTCCATTTTGATTAGTTTATTTTTAAGAATTTTATCACATATAAATTTTATTTATAGGTGTTTTTAATTTTTTTTTTCTACAAATTTGGTTTTGTTATTGGTGTTGTGTCTTGCCGTTGATTTGTGTGTTCTGAATGTTTACTCTAGATGTGTTTCTTAGATGTTGGCTTGCCTTTGAAGAACATATTTTCTTCGAATCCTTGGTTACTTTACATGCTCACCCAACTTGCTGCCATTATCCCCAAGCCATCTGTCCTCTAGAACTCCCCATCATTTATAAAAAGCACTCCAAACTGCACCAGTGAAATGTACACGACTATATGCAACAACTGCACAACTCTCACATTGTATATTAAACGCACATTAAATTATATTTTTTACTGTATATGATTTAATAGAATAGTTAATGGAGATTAAGCCCTATTTAAGGTTCTACTAGAACTATGTATTTATTGCGGCAATCTTATATTTAAAGAGACTCTTCATAAAGCTCAAAACCTTGAATCAATTCTGCCAAAATAATCTTCTGCTGTCACAGAGAAAAATCACAAGTCCTAGTTTATTTTTCCAAGCGCCGTTAAATGAAAATACAACTTTCCCAGCTCTCTTTTCCTCTTGGACACATAAAAGTACTGCATAAACTTGCAATGGCTTTGTCGCTAACCTTTGCCGCATGATGAGCTGGGTCAGCTTCAATTACCTGCCACTTAGTGCCAGCCAGGGGCAGAAATAAAATATGTATACGTATATAAAAAATCCCCCCTTTTGCCGGGGAAATGAAAAGTTTATTTTAAACAAAGTTTTGTTTTTTATAATTGCAATTAAAAAAACTTGAAGCCGAGCACTTAAATGACTTTCGACCCCCCCCTGCGAGGACACTGCGTTCCTTTGGATCTCCCCGGGCAGCGTTTTATCTTCGTGGCAAACCAGCCACATGGCACTGGCATTTTAATTATGCGTCAGTCCGAGTCAGTTTTTATATTTCGCCCTCCCAACGCATATTTTTTACCATGCACTTTCCTCCACAGCCGCCGCACTAAAAGCAAATGCACTTAAACCGAAAGGCCAAGAACAAAATAAAGAAAAACAAACGTAAATAGGTATAAAAAATTACAAAAAAAAAAGGATATTAGATCGTGAGAATGCTGCACATACGCACCTGCACACACCTGAGCCTGATTCTCGTCTCGAACCTGAATCTCTGCTGTCTAGTGTTAGTTTAGTGCCCTTAAGTACACCTCCTTTCTGTGTTCCCCAGCGCAATATTAAGGAAATTACAATCTATTAAACGTGCTTGGGTTCTGCTTTCTGTTTTCCCTCCTGTTTTTTATGTGTTTAAATTATTTCGAATAAAGAGCATTTTCATCCTGAGCTTTACTTTTCTTCTTTTGCATTTTCTCTTCTCGCAATTATCTGGTCATGTCCCAGCACAGAAATTTGTTAACAATATGTATATATACATTAGACGCCATTAGGAGAGGGTTTAAGTGTTTGGAGGGGGAGGGCCTTCCGAAGGACTCCCCTCCGAGGGTGCGCGTATATCATAATAATCGTGTTTGCTCTCGAGTCCTTGAAGAAGCACACACACAGAGAAAGAAACACGCGCCAAGGTCGAGGGCACATTATTATAAATACAAAAATATAATATATAACCAAAGATCTTCTAGCGTGAAAACTGACAAGCTTTCCGGTTTAGTTCTTTGATTTTTATTTTCCTTTAGACACTAGTTGAACTAGAACTTAGGCCTTAAACTGCAATACAACCAAAACAATAAGCGAAAGGTGCTCAGTGTACAGAAACTGATGTGTAAATCATTTAAATACACCTTTTTTCGGTTTTCCAACACAACGAACCAATGAAATCAACTCACACCTTCTACATCCAATAACAGAACAACTGAAACACAAAACAAGAACAAATAAATAAAAAAAGAGAAACAAAAGAAACCTCCAAGAAAATTTCATGCAATCCACAAATTTCCCAACCATTTTCCCTCCGCCACAACCCACAACCCCCATTCCGCAACAATAATTTTTTGTGCTTTTTGTCCTTGGCAACATTTTGGCGCAGTCCTGACAGTTTTCATTTATCCCTAAGACCCGTTCTTAAGGCGTTCTGTCAGATGCAAGTGTTGTCCAGGCTCAAATGGAATTTATATATATATCTCCCGTATATATATACATTTTTCTCTTTTTGCGCCTAATTTGTTTTTCATGATCATGTGCCGAAACCCATTCCCGACACACTCAAATGGCAATTAGATTTTTTGAGGCCATTTGGTTTATATTCGGTTGGTTTTGCCTTCGTTTTTTTCGGTTTTCGGTTTTCCAATTTTTTAATTGCACCAAAGACGCTTTAAAAAATTAATTTGTAAGCGAATTTTTTCAAAGCGCACAACGCACATAATTTAAGAGCAAGAATTCAATTCATGCGTCGCCCCTTTTGTATTTTGTAATGTCGCATGTGTTTTTTTGAACATAGACATATCTATTTTTGTGTGTGAATGTTGTGAGAAAGTCTTGGAGAATTTAAAGAATGAAATTTCCTTAAATCAAGGCTCTCTTTTTGTTTTTATTTTACGCCATTAAGCAATTGTTTTTTGACAACAAAAAATCATAGTATACAAAATAACCACTTAATTTGTAGAGAAATCATAATTTCATGTAGCCAGTATGAGACTTAAAAAAACCCATTACTGCCAACTTACTAATATTTTTACCAATTTACTTGGCCTCGACGTCTGCAGTTCGGGCATCGAGGGCAATCCCACAGTCTTCTATCGCCTGATGCCCGGGTCAACGGCCCAAACGAACAAATTTCACACGTTCTACTTGCAACAAAGACCGGACAATGGCGACACTTGGGCCGACATAAAGGTGAATCATCCGCTGGACTACGAGAGCATCAAGGAGTACAATCTGACCATACGTGTCGAGGTGAGTGTTGAAGCCTTTGGAAGCTAAACCAGGAAACTAAACCAAATTCGAAGACAGCCCCAAAATGGAATTAAATTTAAAGTTGCAAAATGTTTTTGCCCAATTCTCAGACGACAGCCGGCGGCAGGCGGAAAGTTTTCAAGTTGGTCTTAGGCTCAATTAGACATGTATTTGACTTTTGTATTTGAGAATGACTGCCAAATACGTTTGTAATTATTTGATTTGAAAAGTTTTAATTACTTGCGCGAGCTTTTGCACCCGTCCCGAGTTGGGAAATGCAAATGCGGGCGGGCCTCGGTTCGTTTCAAATTCATTAGAAACTAACTGATTGACTGACTGACTGGCTGATTGACAGCTCGCGGCTGAACGGTAATCAATTGCATTCGCAATCACTGTCAAGTTTCAGTGCTTCCACTGCATCGGCGTCCTCATTAGTTTGGCTATTCAGCGAAGGACAACTGCCAGACAAATATAACTGAAACTGCTGAAATATTAATGGGAATTCCGGCATGCCTAGAATATCACACAAAAACGAATTCAATTGCACAAAACTATTTTATTTGCACATTTCGCAGGTAATTTAATGCTCAGCAAGGCTTCATTTATATTCCCTGCAAATTACCAGCTAAAAGCTAATGGACCCCAATGGGCTTATCTCGCCCCATCCATCCGTGAAAAGAGACAAATTTCCAAATGAATTTCGGAAAATAGTTTTGCGGTTTCGCTGAAGCCATGAATATTTAAATATTAGTGTGACAATATATGCGTATTCATTTTTAATTCACATTTTTTCTGACTGCAAAACATGTCAAATAATATTTTTTAATAGGCCTGCGGTTGCTGCTGAAATTTAAAACAATTTAGAAAAATAATTAATTTCCAAAAGTTAAGAGGATTATTTTATGCAGAAATCAAATGAACTGAATTATTAAAGAGTGACCTTAAAATGTGCGCCCTGTTATAAACTTCCTTGGCAGCAGGTCTTACATTTCTCTCTCTCTTCAGCCCACATCATGGCCAATATGAAGTCTAATTAAGACATGTGTTTGCCCAGGAAAAGGGAATGAACACAAAATAAATAATTCATTTCCACACTGGCTGTCAGTTAGGGCAAACATGTGTTTATATGCTCATATTGATTCCACATGCATTGATTAATAACTGAATGCCGAAATGCGAATGCCAAATATTGCGGTGGACAGGAATATTAACAAGGCCAATGATGGGCAATAAAACAACTAATAAATGTCAAGTTGCCAATGCGATTTGCTCCCCTTGATTGATGACCAATGTTTAATCAATCATATGACAAAGGGTGAAACCCACATTCAGTTCAAATACTCAGCAAAGCTGCCAAGAGGGAAAAATATATATATATTTATATATGTATGTATATCATATTATATATACCCGATCAACGAAAAATATTTTAAACATTTTTTAATCAACGCTTAACTTTGATTGCAAATTAATAAGCAAATATTTTATCGGAAGCAAAAAAGCAGCCGTGCGAAACTCATTAAACTCACTTTACTGCTTAATTAAAACACAAACAGCAAGAAGTCCGGGGCAGGAAAAAAAATTGTATAAAAAATCAAATATAGCCCAGTTGTGAGCCTTTTTTTAAATTGGTTTTTTCGTTCACCCGTTTACCCTTTCCCATTCCCTTCACTTTGCAGAACAACGGAGCCCAGCAATTGGCATCGGAAGCGACCGTTTACATAATGCTCGAGGATGTTAATGATGAAATACCCTTATTCACCGAACGCGAACAGGAAACGGTGCTCGAGGGCGAACCGATTGGCACCAAAGTGACACAGGTGAACGCCATCGACAAGGATGGCACATTCCCAAATAATCAGGTGAGTACCCGGGACCAGGTGGAGGTGCACTCGCGGCAGCTGGTGTGTAAGTGTGTGACTGTGTGTATGTGTGGGGGGAATTTGGCGGAAATGCCAGACGATTGCTAGCAAATTAATGGCGCTGACGATGAGGAACCGAACAAAAAAGGATATTCGACAGCGAGAAGAGAGACAGGCAGCAGGATAATGGTAAACGAGTGACAAAAAGGCAAGGGAATGGGGTAATTTTTGTCAAGCTTTAACTTGAACGGGGAATTCAAGGGATATTTGAAGAAATATATAGTTAATTTGAATTATTGGAATAAGGAGATGCTTTCATACTTTAAATATCTACATAGGAAATCAACTTAGGCCTCTCAGCCTTGAAGGATTTTATAATTTTTGTCAACAGTTTGCAACGCAATGAAGGAGACATTTCTGATTCCATAAATTGTTGAAAAAATAAGCAAAAAAATTAATTTTAAAATAAATTGAAATTCAGTATGCAATGTCATTAGCCTTGTAAGAACTAACTCAGAACAAAATTCAAATTAATGTATTTTTTGCTCAGTTATTATATTTTAAACTTTAATTTGCCCAAAAATGGTCTTACAAAATGTTTTTCAACATATTTGTATGTATTTGAACTCATCTTCCTTTCTTGTTCCTGCTTAAAACTTAAAAATGTTTACTGCATCAAAAACCCTGAAAGTATCCTGAAAAGCCTTCAAAGTGGCTTTCATAAAGCCCTTTAAATTACCATTATCATCGCCATCTTCATGTTTTTACTCCGTTTTTAGGGCCCCCTCCTTAATTTATCCTCCTCCGCTTTCATCGACCCTTTCACGCCTTTGTAATTGTTTTTTCTCCCTCGCTGACCGCGTCCTTCGTCCTTCGCGGTGCCTCCGTTTGGCCATCAGCTGGCAGCTGGCTAATAAATGTCAAAGAGTTAACATTTCTGCACGCCGCCTTCCAAGTGTGTGTGCTAAGCCCACGCCGAAGGTCCAGAAGGCGTTGGCCAGAAACTAATGCAAAATGCAGGGCGCGCAGGACCGCAGGGGTTGTCTCTTTTGTGATGAGGGGGACTGGGTTTGCGATGGGCATTGGATCCTTCAGACGCCCTCGCGATTATAATAATATGGCACTTTGGCGCTGGCCATTCCATGTTTTTTTTATCTGTGCTTTACACTTTATTCTCAGCCACAATTTGTGTCCTCAAGCCAAGTAATTTGCATGTACGCGCGAAATGTCCGCACTAATTAGCGTTTTCATTTATAGTCCCCGCTTTTCCGCCCAAAAGGTTGCGGGATTTGATTATCATTAGCGCTCCGCTTTAATGTCCGAAGCAGTAATTAAATTTCTCTCTTTTCTCACTCTCGAATTGAATTTTTAATTTGTCTCCTTTTGAAGTTTCATAAGGGGAGTGTGTGTGTCTGTGTGTGTGAGCCATGTTTTAATTAACCAGAAAAACGTCCAGAAATAAAGCAGAGAATCTTGCCTGGTATCCTCCTTTGCAGGTCTACTATTACATCGTCGATTCGCCGCGGAACGAGGGCAAAGAGTTTTTCGAAATCAACCTGCAGAGCGGCGAAATTTTCACGAAAACCGTGTTCGACAGGGAGAAGAAGGGCGCCTACGCCCTCGAGGTGGAGGCCAGGGATGGAGCCCCCTCGGCCAGACCGAATAGCAATGGACCCAATTCAGGTGAGTGGAAAAATATGGAAAATTTATTAGCTACAGCTATTTTTAAAGGCCTAAATGGTAGAGCAAAGCTAGAGATAAAGTATTTGTATGTTTAAAAGGCCCTTTAACTATATCAAATCTGCTATTTAATTACACTTATCTGATCAAGTTTTATGTTTTTATACATTTTTCACGAGCTAAAGTCAGGGATTTTCTTATTTGTTTACGAAGCCAAACTCAAAACATATTTTCTGAGCTCTTTGTTTGTACAAGAAAACCTCAGTTTTATCGCGTCGAGATTGCAAGTGCATAACGTAGTTTAGCAACAATTTGTTGGGTTCTCGAGTGCGACCAAAATTCGCTACAAATGGCAGCAAATAAATTTGCCTCGCAATTCCCCAAAACCTTAAAACGAATTCGCTCTCCAAATATTGACTGGGTGTATGTGGGTGTGCGAGTGGGTGGGTGTAGCCACGTGGGAGGGTGTATCTGAGTGTGTTTAGTCGAGTGCATTTGGGGCATTTTATTTATGCGGCATGTTGGCCAGGCATTTGCCACATTTGGCGTGGCGGACATCAAAAACATTTTACGTCAGCCGGGCGTCCTGAGTTTGAATGGTTAAGCCGGTTGGAAAAATATTTGACATAGGTGCGGATTGTTGACGGGACTAGAACGGATTGCCAGGATGTCAGGAAGGGCAGTTGGAAACTAAAAGCATTTAAACTGGAGAGATTTAAAAGAAATACAATTCAGCTAGCGAAAGAGCGAAAGGGGTTAGAACCAACCTTATGTTTTAGGTACGGACTACTCCATGCTTGCGTTTCCAAAGTAAATAAGAATTTATTAAAGTACGTATAAGTTTCAGAATTTTTTTTATAACATTCTCCATTTCTTCAGAATGCATTATTGCTTTATTTTAAATATTATTCCATAGAACACATTAATATTTATAATTATAAACCCAATATATCACCATTTTAATTTCACAAATCCGCTCAAGTTAAACCTATCATTATAATTAAATTATTCACACAAAATACTTTAGAAAATTGTTAAATTATCCTTACACTTCGCTTAATGGCATTTCAAACCCAGCATTCAATTACCAAAATAAACAGCAAAATCAAAAATGAAAATAAACAATTAAGCGGATGCCAGAAAAGTCATTTCCCCAAATTTGATTTGTAACTTGTGGCATGTGCACAGCGTGTCGTGATGTGCTTTTTTATTTGTTAAATATTTCTATGGGTAAGCCCTTGGCGTCATTGTTATTTGCTGTTCATTAAAAATTGCCCCTGAAATGGCAATCAATTTCTCCGCTTTTCCACTCTACCATGCTGGATTTCTATATATATATATATTCCTGTTGTTGCTGCGGCTGCCGCAGTCTGTGGAAATGCTTTTCAATTGTTTAATACGTCGCTAAGCCGTACATAAGCTCGTGGCAAATGGAAACGGCGAAAAAATAGACTTGCTCATGGAAAATGATGTGCAATCAACGTGGCGAAGGAGAGCGAGGCTTGTGGCCATGAAAACGAAAATTAAAAAGTTTTCATGTCGGCTGTGGAAAGCGGGAAATTCGGCGGGCAGAGAGAGGGAGGGAGGGATATATGTAAATTACAACAGTTGCTTTACTAACCGGAGCCTGCAAATATTGATATTCATGTTGGAAAAAGTTGTGGCAAGGATTTTCCGGAGGCTCTGCTGGCAACAGCTTGTGGTTTCGGAAAAATGTTTCACCCGCCAGAACAAACAGGGCCCGCTGCTTGGGATCTTGTTTAGAGAAAAGGCAATAAACTATTGTTAAATGCCTGCACCCGGCGATGATTTGTTTTCCGTTTCGGCTTCGTTTTCATTTTCGTTTTCGGTTTCATTTTCATTTTCCGCCTGGACTTTCTGCTGATGCACTGCAAAAGTTGTTCTGGCTTTTATTTATTGTTTTTAATTGATGTTGCCTTATTTGTTTTTACACCGGCAGCCCCTGCAAATATATATGTGTGCTCTATATATTGTATATACATAGTTGCGGAGCCTGCTCGTATTTTTTGGGCTCTATGAAAAATTGGCTTGGCAGCCAGAAAAAGCTGAAATTGTAAATCTCTGGCATACTATTTTCTGGGGATTTTTGTGACTATTTACATATGAAATTGAGTAAAACCCAGTCATCAATAGTTGAGCTTCATGCACCGCATTGATTTGATCCTGGCGAGCGCTTCAAGCGTACATCTTTATTTGTGATGAAAGGATTTGGTATTTTTAGGGATTTAAAAAATTAGAGAAATATACCTGTAATATCAGTAAAAAATCCTGCTTATCATGTTAATTTATGGATTTAAAATATAAACCTATAACAAAATCCGTTAATTATTGATAAGCAAAGAATCGGAAAAACTTATTTATCTGTCTTATTCATACTTTGATCTTTGAAGTTAACTTTAATTTAAACCTTTATTTCGATGAAATTTATTCCACCTTCAAGGACTGGTTTTGGAATCGAGAAATCTTTTTTACCTTTCCAAGGACTCGAGCTGCTTTTATGCTAAGGCACAGCTATGTGATTTAATATATTTTCTGATCTTCTTGGTGCCCTGGATTTTCCTTTGCCGTGGCTCCATCCTTTGTTCCATTTCACTTCAATATTTGTCCGTCACTTTTGCCGCTTCGTATTGGCCTGGCTCTGGGTCTCTCTACCAGTTTGCATTCGGTTCCTGTTTTCTTATAGTTTTTTTGTATTTATTTTGTACCTTGATATTTTCGCAACGCTTTGACTGCATTTGTTTGCAATTTTGCTTTCCTCGATGGCGATGGCGATGGCGATGACGATGGCGGTGGAGTTTTTCCATAGCAACCACTGCGCGGTTTTCCCTGTTTCCGTTTAGCATTAGTGCTCTTTCTATTTGGTCTTTATTATTGTTTGGCTTTGAGCATCTCGCCTTTTATGCTGCTGCTGCTGCGACCTTGTGACCTATTTAAATGGCAGCACTTTGGCCACAGCTGCGCTCCGGCCTGCATTTTCCAGTTCATTGGCAACCGGGCGGCCCCAAAGCGAAATATCATTTGCCTAAATAACAAACATATCTGTTATCCCACACGCACGCAATCGGAAAATGGGATGGCCCCAAAAATCAGAAAAATATAAATGCACAGGGAGAAAAAAGGAGCTTTATTGAAAGTTTATTTGATAGGAAAAGATGGCATTTGAATGTCTAGCAATTTTTGGGATTTGGATAGGCAAATATCCCTAGATTTTGTTTCTCTCGAAGCCATAAAGATACCGGTTTCCGACTCAATAAAATTGCAAATATCTTGTTTAGTTCTTACTTTTCCTTTCCCTGCACACAGTTATCAATGGCTTGTTTTTCCTGCCCGCTTTTCCGACTTTCCTTTCCGTTTGCTGTCCCGTTATCTGCGGAACGTGCTCTTTTTAGTTATGCATACTTTTAGGCTTAGCAGCAGCCCCTGCACGTACCGCAGCCTTTTGGCTTCCTCATGCATAAATTGCGCCAAAGGGGAAACCAAAGCACCAAACAAACAAAATATGACAAATAACGGAAAGTTAGATTTTAAGCATCACTGAATTGCACACAACAACAAAGAAAAAAGAAGAAAGCAAGCAAGAGTTATCCTGGGAAAATAAGCCATCTCCAATGGAAATGATTATTATTTATCCAGGGGCCAAAAATTGAGACACTGCCTAGGGCAAATTAATCCCTTCCTGGGCACTCGTAAAATTCGCATTAAATAAAATAAGCAGAATTTGCATGACATACTCGAGTGGATGGCCAGGGGCGACCTTAACAGTGGCCCAATTGTTACACACATCATAAATTCACAAAGATAGAGAACGGGGCCCCGTCTCAGGCTCAGTCTCAGTCTCAGTCTCGTATCGGCTTATTGGGAAGCATTTTTGATGGCAACACCCTTTCGGGCATAAACGGTTCCCAGCAGTTGTCTAATTTCTGGGGCGGAAGTAAGTGCTCGTAAAAAATGTTTGAGCCCATAAAATTGGGCAACACCGCCCGCCGAAGATTGCCGCTGCCGCCCTTTGTACACATAACCATTTCGAGCCAAGAAACAAGCCCGGAAACTACGCTCTAAACGCTTTCTGCGCTCTCGTTTCATATTCGATAATGTTCTCATGTCCTGCCTGCCGCCACGCATTCAATTTATGACTTTCTTCCAAAGGACCCACACACAAGTTGTAAATAGTTTGTGTGATTTTTTTCGGGTCTATTTTTGTTTGTTTTCACCGCTTTAAAACTCATAGTTTGCGTGCGTTCTCGTCGCACATTGCGCATACGCCGTGATGTCATCGAGAGCCGAGCAATAAATGGCTGTCGTTGAGTCGTGAATTTCTTTGGCCCGATGGCTCCGGCACTCGACGGGACCATTTATCTTGATTGCCGCACTCCATCATTTATGATCGATGCTCCTTGAGCTCTGTCCCCGCCACCAGTCACTGAACCCACGCTTAAAGCCATTAAAAATAGTCTGCGATGACCATCAATATTTGTGCTAAATTGAATCTGTTTGTTGGCGATAAAATTTGTTTTCTTTTCGCTTAGCAGGTATGTGAAGGGAACTGTAGGAATTAGGAAACTGTATGCAATCTCAGGCATTTGGGAATAATTTTATTTATTTTGTTAGACAAATGCTGTATATAAATATATTTCAAGAACTACTTTTAGACTGTTTTTAATTGATATATTTTATTAGAATATTTATAAAATATTCCCTTCAGGATTTCGATCCCTTGAAAAATATGTATTCAACTGATTTACTTGTTGAGCTAGACAAATCACTCCGAGTTTAACTCTCTTTTGTCCTTTAAATTCCCTGAAATTCTACCCCAGTCGCTGCTGGTCATATCTCCATTTGTAACCCCTTCGATGCTGACTACTCCCCCAATTAGGTAAAAGACCAAGACAATTCCCAGATGCACTAGGTCTCCCTAGATGGATTTGCACTGTTAATATTGGACCAGCAACGCCAAACAATTTGTCAAAAGCAAACCGAAAAGAGAAGCAAGAGATGGAGCGGAAAACAGGAAAGAGAGGGGAGTACTGAGAACTGAGAAGCAGTGTGTGTGAGTGTGGAGAAATCATGAAAAATGGCATTTCCGCATTGTCAACTTCATTTCCGCTTTTCCTTCCGAACGGTCAGAGTGGCAACAAGTCAACAACAAGTTGGCCAAAGTGGCAGCTGCATTTACTACTGAGGACCTGACAACGTCTTGAGAAATGCCCGAGGCGAGTGAAAAAAAAAAGTAAGGGGAAGAACGCTAAAATAAAGTAGGAATTCGTTGAGAAGGGGGGAGAGGGAGCTAAGTAAACGCAAATATGTACTTTCGACCATTAAACAACGCTGCAGGCACTTGGGCCAATTTCTGCTACGTTTTCTGGTTAGCCAGCGATAAACAACTGGCAATACTTGCAGACATTTTCTTTAATTTGCATAAATCGCCTTAAACTCTCCGCTGGCATATTTAAGGCCTCAGACAACAAGGCGAGTCAATTGCGCTTTCTGGAGCAATAAATCTTAGAGATTATTTTAATTTCATGCAAACTATTTCAAGCTGAGCTGCGCCGAGATGCCTGTCAACAACTTTTGCGACTCGACTCGAGAGCGGCAGCGGCAGCAACAAGAGATAACAAAAAGTTGCCGAACCAACACAAAAAAAAAAAGAAAACAGAAAATATTAAAATAAAAAGGTTACGCAGTAACGAGGAGCGAACTTTGGCTGCTGGAAAACGAGGTTAAAATCCACACGCAGAGATGTTATAAAACGAAGTGGGTAACTTCGTTAATTGCTCGCGATTCGCATGTCCTTCTCTTAGCTCTCCTGCAGCTGCTTTTCTCTCTCGAAGGATAACATTTCGAAGTCGTTTACAGACCTTGGGTTACTGGGGAAAATGGAACTTGTCTTTTATTTAACATTTAAGTCTAAGTGGGAACATAACATGACTGTTTATATCATTCTAGGAACAATAAGTTCCACATTCTCCTGCAGCATGTTCGTTTACAGTCACTTCATTGGCCGCATCAACTATAACTTTGAAGAAAATCGTATGCCAGATGTAAGGAAGAAGAAAGTTATAAATATTATTTTTTTTTGTATCAATCGGACTTTTGATAGCATAAAACTCTAGCAAAAGGAGGGGAAAGCACTGCCACCAAATAACAACATACTGTAAAAATGTTACCCCTCAAAGTTAGAAACTGCAAAAAATTTCGTTAAAACTTTTAACATTTTCGAAAGTATCTCTCTCTCTCTCACTGTTGCCGCAAACTCTCTGCCCATGTGGAACACATGTTAATGGCAGTTCTCGAAAAACTGGCTAACAGTGCCGGCATTTCGGCAGGTCTTTGAACTTGTTCAACCAACACGCCCAGCCGGCGCTGTATGCGTGCTTTCGCATCTGTGTGAATGGGAAAGGACTCTTAACATCCTGCCACTGCTGTTCATGGCGTTTCTCGAGTGCGCTTCTGAGCATGTTGAGCGGCCATCGAAGCGGATGCAATGAAATGCAACTCATATATAGTATAGAGCAAGGATGCTGCCTGCCTGCTACCATCAAAAATGCGAATCTGTTGAATGGGAGTGCCGAGTGCTATTTGATGAGCAATATTAATGCAATTCGCCATGACCTTGGCACTTATCCACCAAAGAGTTGCATTCAGAATTTTATATTCGATGGCTGCAGCTTTCAAGTTTAATTCAATTGAAGACTTTTATTTATTATTAATATATTTTTTATATAACTAAATAACTATGAAATTAAATACCCCATACCCAACTATAAAGTCTTAAAGCTAAAAAAGAAGCCCTTGAAATACAATGAAACCTCGGGAAGAGTGGGCGTGGTTCCTGCACCCACTTGAGCTGATATTTATGGCGTCGCACTTTGGGTCCACTTTTCAATAAACTGCTTAGTCGCAGCTGCAGCAGCAGCGGTTGCAGGCCACAACAGCAGCAGCGAAATCTGCTGCTCCTCCGTTCAGTGATTTATAAGTGCCGCCGGGCCTCACACCCTCCATCCCTCCCTCCCTTCATGCATCTTGTTGCTATCAAAGTGCAAATAAATTACCGGCAGTGGAAGAAGAACTGCCCATTTGGCATAATGCTAGCCACGAGCCATGGGAAAGAATGGGATGGTGGTGTGGAGGTTCACTCGACCGCCTAAGCGTTTTCTGATGAGACAGCTCACCGGTGCACTGAACAAAAAATCGATCAAATGCGCAGGTCAATGCCATGTTATTGGGGTTGTAAAAAAGTTAAAGCGTAAGGAATAATCAACTTTTCTTACTTTTGCAAAAGTTTGCATGCATTTTTATAAAATACTTAAGAGCTTGAAAACAAAGAACTTAAAATAAGTCAATATTTATAAAGAATTCATTTAATTCACCTCTTGTTCAGCAGAGCATCTTCAATAGAAAATACAGTTTATTGATTTAACCCACTGAACGTAATCGGATTATCACTTGGCACAATAGTACATTTTATTTTAAATTTAATTCAATCAATAAAATATATCCCTTTTCTAATTTAAAACTACATTTTATTGATATGACCTACATACAAAAAACTCTTTCTGCTTTGAACAATGATTTCCTTAGACATCGCATTTACTTTTCCTCAATATTTTGTCCAGCAATTATCACACTTGATTGCGTTCGAATCAATTTCCATGTTGTATCCTGGCGCCACGTTTAATTAACATTCTCCCAGGGCAAGAAATTGTTGTAATTGCCACAAGAATTCAGGTATTTTGTAGATGGCATCTTGGCCAGGAACTTTGCTGGATATTTCTTTGTGGCCTGATGGCCATTAACATGGCCTTGTCATTCACTTTCATTCAGTGTAACGTAGTTGTTGTCGTTGCTGACACGTGTCAAAAGTCAGCTACATTGGCCACGCCCACACAGACAACTTTAATTGTTTACGAAAAAAAAAAGAAGTCCAAGGTATTTTACCTTCAAGTCCTAGCAAAGTGCTACGAAGAGTGTTTTGGGGCTCGTTTTTGGGCGAAATTTTCCCGGGAGATTAACGTCATCCAAGCTGCTTGACACCTTTTTGGGGCCAAATGATTAATGACAGCCATTGTGGGGTGAAATTCGGGTGCGGAAAGTATTTTCTCCTCTTCCTGTCCGGCTGTGGGCAGCACGGGTTTCCCTTTGATGGAAATCTACTTGTTGGCGCTAGCTTTTCAGCCAATCAAATTTGTCGTGAGAAAAAGCCTGCACCACTGATTTATATCCCAATTTCGCAGCTTTAATGATTACCCAGCTTAGGATTATTACATTTTGCATAAGTAATGTATTCGAGACGAAAACCTAGCTCTCTATAATCACTAACCTCAATTACTGAGGTATTTAAGCTTGAAAAATCTCTCCCCTTTAAATGTCAGAGTCAGATGCGTAAAAGGAAATATCTGGCAAATTAGTGGCTCACAAAGCTGGGCCAAAAACTTCAGGTAGCGCGCTCTCTTAACCCTTCGGGGGGTATTGCAATATTGAGAGCAGCAGGGGAGGAGAGGCAAATAACCGCCGGGAGGGGGATCGGCGGACAACGAACGAATGCCGTTTGTCGTTTGTCGGCATTTGTCACGTGCAGTGACAGGTCGTGGGGGCTGTGGGGCGGATGTGGGCGTGGCCCACTGTCGGTTTGTTTGGGAATTTGTGTGCAGCGTTTGATTGAAAGGCGTTGCGATTGTCGCACCGCCACGTTGCAATGCCTAACCCCAAAAAGCAGTAGTGGGCGAAAAAAGAAGCGAACGCAAAGCTGCAGCGAAAAATGCATATATATTTCATTGAATTAGGGGGCATTCCGGAGCATTCTGCTCAACGGCTCTCAATCAGCCAGTCAGTCAATCAACCAGTCAGTCACTCAACCAGTCAGTCACTCATGCATTCAATTATCCAATTCAATTCATTTGAACACGCGTGCACTCGAAATTATTGCGCAAACGGGTTTTGTTCAAACAGCCTGATGAGGAGCCCGAAATTGAAGAGTACACACAGCCGGAAAAGTCACAATGAAAATGGCTTTTCACCGCTAACCCCTCTTGAATTGTGTCAAATGTATATACATTACGGGAATTTCGGATTTAAATTTGTAGTGAATTTTGGTAAAGGAATGTTTTTTGATCCAAATACTGCTAAAATAATACTTTTTTGTGGGTTTTTCCTGTGTTTAAGGATTATTTTAGTTGTTTCCAATATTACCATGTGAACATTTTGTTTGTTCAATGCAAGTGTAAACGTATGAAAACAAATTAGAGATAACCCTTTACATTTTCCAACAGCAAATCCAATTGAAAACGTAAACGTCAATCAAAACTAAGCGCCAATTAAATATTCATTAGTTCTCTAAAGTGCCAAAAACCAAATTGGCAGCATTCATGGAAATTTAATTATGATACATAAACACAAACATGCAAATATATGTGAATGAACACATGTAATAGGGGTAATTAAAACAGCAAGCACCGCAAACAAAATGCGGAATTCCGGCAGAAAAATAAAATACTAAAGTGAAAACCGGGTTAGAAGGTACTACCCACAATTCCAGCAATTTAAATAACCTAACTAAGTTGCTTAGTTTGCCTTTGGAACACACAAACTGCACTTCACAGCCAAAAAATAAACCAGGTCAGCTACGAATATTGCGTATACGCCACCTGTACCGAAAGCGTTTAATTGAATTTTGCGTCGAACTTGTAAAGAGAATAAAAAAGGTTCGTTAACTCATGTAACATAATAAAATGTAAAAAACAATTTCGCACTTGTTTTCAATAAAAACCTTTGGCGACATTGACTCAATACAAAATGCGGTCAAATTGCAGGTTTTGAGTTGCCTTTTTAAAGCCTTTGATTAAAGTTTTCTTGTTACGGAATCGTTTCATATTTCTTAACAAAATCAAAAACTTTCCAAATCTCACATGTGTGGCGTGTGTGTGTGTGTGTGTGGAGTTTTTCCGCACTTCCGTACATGGCTTTTTGCATTTTCCGCCCTCAGGCTGTCGACGCTGAGCCAAAACGCATAAAGTGTCAACTTTATCATGAGACCGCAGCCAACTTGCACTCTGCTCTGGCTGCCTTAGCTTTTCCCACATTTCCACCTTTTCCCTTGAAGGGGGCAAAATATTACCGGAGCGTGCACATTTCGCACATTTATCGGGAGAGGTCAGGTCTGACCAGCTGCTGGCTCCTGGAAAATCTTTCTGGCTAACAATGTGCGTGCCATAAACTGCCAAACAGTGTGGTAACTATGCCTTGAACGATATGAAAGTAAAGTAAATTCTGCTAAATATTGCACTTAATATTGCTTATGGAAAAGCTGAAATATATAGAAAATTCCAACACAAATATTGAGCAAATTTCACCCATGGTTAGGCCTTGTATTATTCGCTCACAAGAAACACAATTTGCTTGTCATTCACCAGCAACAACTGAAAAAAAGTGTCAATGTAAAATCTAACAATTTAATTAAAAACTTTACGGCAACATGTCGCTCGATTTCCCCCTCCCTCCTCTCCCCGAATCTACTGCTGAAAAAAAAAACAAGAAAAAATACTTCATAACTTCTGTGGCTGACAATTGTGGCCGGCGAAGGCGGGCGGGGACTGTCAAGAAGGAAATAGGGAAAAGTGGAAAATATTTTCATGTAACCAATAAAAGCATAAAGTAGACCAAGTTCTGGAGCAATGGGAGGTGGGAGATGGGAGATGGAAATAGCAATGGTGATGGAGATGGAGCTTCCCGTTGATATATTGTCATAAACGTTGACGAAAGGCAAACATAGGAATCACAAGCTGGAAAATCATCATCATGAAAGCAAAACAAAAAGGCGCCCAGACAGACAGACACACACACAGTCGCAGCTGCTGCTGCTGACAGTGGGAAATCACATGAAAACAACATGTCGCTGACATTGAGGGGGGGGAGTGAAAATCGGTGGGAGAACGGATAAATTCCGCCCACTTTGGAGACTTGAAAAAGTTTTCAAACACTCGATACGGCTTCATAACGCACAACACAAAAAATAAAAAGACAACACAAACTTTTCACATATTTTACTTACAATTAAATGCAATTGTTACAGCCGAGAGGAAGGAGGCGCGGCTACAAACTCTCCCTGCTGTGGGTAATAATTTATGATTCTTCACCGAGCGCAGAGCGCGTAAATTATGAAAATCCACTTAAACTTGCGCCGGGGTAAAACCGCCGAGGAGAAACCCGAGAAGATTGAGGCAAGGCAAAAGTCTTAGCCAGGCTAGACTGTTTTTCCTTTTTCTTATTGTGTTTTTCCTGCTGTTTGCCACTTTTATAATTGCTCCTTTTTTCCTGCTTCGCTGTCATTTTTACTTGCTCGTGCGGTATAAGCAGATTTCGATGCTGAGAGCCTTAATATATAATCTGACATTTTAAATTTGAAATTCTCCATAAGTAAAAGTAAGGCTTTTCTGTTTATATTGATAAGAATTATTAGGATTAATTTTTACAATTTTTAAATAAGATATGCAGGCCATATATAACTTACTCCATTCAGATCTATGATGCCATATGTCGATAACATCTTCCTGTTTGCAATTTCTCCCCTTTATGCCTCTTTTATGGTAATTTCTCCCAGTTCATTTAAACAAGAAAAACAAACAAAACGGAAAAATACAACGAAACGGAGCACATAATGAAAATACTTTACTTTCTTCTCGCCGTTGTTGTTTTGCTTTTTCATTACCCCTAATTAGTTATGAAAATGTCCTCTTAATTGCGGCCGTAATTAACTCTAATGAATTTTAATTGTTTCATCTCGCCATGATGCAAATATAATTAAATCAAAGGCAACTGAAAATATGTCGAGCAATTGTTTGTTGTCATGTTGGTTGATTGTTGTCAGACCGTCAGTTTATTTGTCGGCAGCTGTCATCGCATGTGGTTTTCGCGCTGAGGTGTGTGTAATTTCAAAATCCCTGAAACAGGTGTTCTTGAAGGGTTGTCGAGAGTGTCAATCAGCACAGCAAGATAATTAGCAAATTGTTGGTTTAATATTCATTTCAAATCGAACATGAAGTCTGATTAAATCGAAATATGAGATCCTTATCGGGTTGGAAAACTCATAAAACTGTCCAAATGGTTCACAAGTTGAACTCGAGTATCAGTGAACAGAAAAAGATACAACGGCTGATAGGGAAGCATCGGTGCAGAATTGCAATTACCAATTATAAGTTTTCGGGATTTTTTTTGCTCTGCATCTGCAGCGGAAACAATTTTATTGCAATTTGTGATTTATTTGCCCCGAAGTTGCAGACAAGGAGGCAGTAGCTGGAAAAAGTGAGCAGAGGAGCAGCAAGTTCAAATAAATCAAGGCAGCAAAGCGTAACAATGCTGCTCTATTTAGGTTTTATTAAGTTGCTTCTTGAACACGGCTCAAAATTTAGTAAGAAATTATGATGTATAAACTAGCCTTAGTTTACTTACTTCATAATTTAATTAAATCTTAACCTACTTATCTCCTGATTTTCGCAGATTACTAATGCAGGTGGCTGACGCCCGCAAGCTAGCAAAATTATTAATATTAACTAAATTAAGCTGGTATGCCTCTGGTTTCGAGGCCACCACCAACATGTCGCAAGAACATTGTTGTCAACGCAAATTTTCGTGTTGCATTCAACAAGGCAGAAGGAATTCCATCCCCCTGGAACCAGGGCCCGGGTTCAACTTGTACTCCTTTCAGCAGCTCAACGCTTTTGACTTTTAATATGCAAGCAACCCGAAAACCCTCATGCTTTTCCACCTCCTCGCTTTTTGTTGCCACTGAAATTATTTTGTTGGAGCAGTGGCGACGTTGAGTGTTGCTTTGTTTGAAGAGGCACGTCGCACCCTGCTCTACGAATTTATGGAGCTGGAGACCGAAACCCCTTGCCGCCGACACAGTCTTTTATTAAAGTTTTTGCACATTTCGTTTTTCGCACACAACGAGTATATGATGATTTTGTTGCTCTCCTTTTTGGGGCCCGCTCTTTTGCCATTTCTCATATGCAACAAAATTTGCATAAAAAATAAAACATCAGCAGCCACGCCGAAAAATTGTTGCGTTCGTATATTATTATTTATTTTTTGTTCCCTATCATCCGCCCACTTTTTTTGTTTTTTGTTCAGTTTCCTCCTTTGGGAGGTTTAGGTCAGGTCGTGTTGTTATTTTTCCAGTTTGGTTACTCCTTTGGCCCCCGCTCATAAAGATATATATGCAAATTCTGTTCCACTTGGCCCGCGGCGTTCTATGCGCATATGAGTTGCCCTAATCATGTGCCACTCAGTCGGGCAGCTTTTTAAGGAAAATTGCCAGGCTGACGGGTCAGATTATCCTGGCGAATAGGTAAACAAGTTTTCAGCATCGAAGGAGGGTTTTTTCTTTAGCAAAATCGACTTTGTTAACTGTAATCCAAAAAGTTGTCGGCAATGTTTTAATGGCAATTAATGGGTTTTCAAACTGCTGCCTTTATCGAAACAGAGTTTAAGAAGAATATTATTTTTATAAATTTATGCTGTATTCTATTTTTGTTTTTAAAAGTACACCCTTGGTGTTCGGCAAATAATTACCCTATGATTGCGTCTGAAAGCCGAGCTGAGCAGGAAAAAATTCACGACTCGACTGAGTATTAATTTAAAAAGTTTTCCCCCCTAAGCCTGGCAATACCGATCGCCGTGGTGAACGCAAACATAAGCTCAGCTTTTGCGGCATCATCATCAATATGTTTACATGTAGGGGCCAGCAGGCACCCAAAAAACACAAAAACCGAAAACTTAATAAAAAAAGGTTGGGTTTAAAAAATGCATTCACTCATGCTCCAAGCTGCAAATTCATTTCAATTTTTCGGCCGTAAAGCTGGCGAAAAAAAAACACAAAGGCCGCGAAATTGCAGTGGAACGATGGGCCTTGCCCCCACTCCAGGTTCTCAATAAAAAAAGCTTTGTTAGCATAAAATTGAACATGTGTGGACTGCCAAAAAAGAGGGAAAATAAATACAACTAAACTTGGTGAGAGGAGAGGAGAGGCCTCGTGCGTTGTTGTAACCTTTTTGTAGGGGATTTTTTTTTCGTGGGGCTCCCTTTGCAGTGCCGCATGGATTATCCCAAGGATTATCCTGTGCAGCATGACTGCGTTTTAGTTGCAATTTCTTTGCCGCTCCTTCCTGCGAGTTGAAAAGGCAATAAAATGGTCTGAACTCACGTCCAATGTGTCCTGGAAATTGGCCCATGGGGCTAAATCCACGTCCACGCATTATGTTTTCTATTTTCCCTTAAGTTCGCCCGAGTTTCGGCCAACTTTTGTCTCCTTCAAGAACTTTCCATTTGACTAATTGAAAGTGTGCCCTGCGAAGAAAGGAAAATAATTTTCATAATTTGATTTTCGCCCAAGTTGCGCTCACAACTGTTTGGCGCCTGAGTAAATTTTGAAATAAATAAAACAAACAAGGCGGCTGGCTCACAGAACAGAACAGAAAAGAAATGTTCAAAATTAATTAAAAAAGGGCTAATAAAGGGTGGCATTGTCTCGGCGCGGGCCTTGCCGTTGCCGTTGCCATCGCCCCTAATTGAGTTCATCAACAAAATTTGTTTTCAGCACCCCTTTCCGCTCTCCGGTGTTTTTAGTGTAATGAGCTTAGGGTTAGCCGGCTTAGGAGCAACTTCAATTGTTGATCGCATTTGTGTGTAATCCAATGCGCTTAGTCGCTGTCGGTTTTCCCACGTGTTCGTGCAGCAATGCGGGAAAGTATGCCACATAAATTTGCGGTTCGTAAAGGTTTTTCTGCCGGAGAGGAAGAGAGAGTGTGTGTGAGTGGAAGGATTTAACGCAGAATTTTAATATCCATATATTTTTTGATGAAACTTTTCCATGCAAGGAATTTCTTAATCTCCATATTTTTTGCTTTTAATGAAATTTTATTTTTAGTATCGTTTACAGAAAGCTTAATTAATTTTTGTTCATTAACATACGAGATATGCTCAAGGCATACACCTATTTTAATGACTTTAAAAAACAGAGAATATTTTGTATTTCAAGTGCTAGATATAATCTATCAATTAGTGACTTCTCTTGAGCCTTAAAATAATTTGCAGCTTTAAAGGGCGACTGCACAATAAACAAACAGGACTTAAGTGCTTCGCTCCGCATAAAAAGTAGACCCTAGGCAAACACACACATAGGCAAATAAACAAATACCAATGGCAGCCGCAAACAAAACGGAAGCAAAGCGAAATCCTGTCTCGCAATGAGCAAACAATGGACGAGTGTGCGGCCAAAAGGGTTCAGGTGGGGTCAGCTGCGGTTAAATAAATGTTGGGGTGGGAGCTTGAAGAGGTGGCTGTGGGGGCATCCCCGGGATGTTGGTGTCAAAACAACAAATTGTTTTATAATGCTTGGGCCTCTCCTCGCCACCCAGACAAAGGGCACACACCACACACACACACACACACAATGGCCACTCAAAAGCAAATCCAAAATGGAAGGGAAATGGCTGCACAACTGGCCACTCAAATACAGTGAGAGAAAAGACATTTTAAAATATTTTAAATATATTTTAAATATATTTTGAAAATTACTTTATTGTGAAGAAGTTCGGTAAAAACAAAAAAAAAATGAAAGGGACTTCTCTAGTGCAGCTTAGCTTTTAAATAAACTTTTAAATTTATATTTTTGTATTTCAATTTAAATTTATTACAAAGAATATTTCTCTCAGTGCTCCCACGAACAATTTGGGCGTGGTCAGCGTGTTAAAGACGGGAATTTCGGAGCCCAAGGGTTAGCTGTGCTCGGCTTATTGTTCGCATTGTCTAATCTTAAATAATTTGCCAGTCAAATGTCACGGCAGGGGATCGAAATTTCACACCCCAGAATATGGTCTCCTTTTGTTTGGGTATTGGGTGCTGTGAAAAGCCCGTGGAAATGCCTTCCACAAAGCGCAGCATAAATGATTGCCTCATGCATTGCTCTCTTTTTGCTTTCGGGAATTTCGCTTCTTTTTTTGTCGACGGAACTTTTCCGCCGCTTTTACTGCTGAACCTGTCGAACAATTTTCCAGCGAAAAAGGAATTTGTTATTGGCTTTCCTTTTTCTATGGATGCGGAAGCAGCACTTCCTTTTGTTTTGTTTTTATTTTCTGAAGTTGAAAGCTGTTGCATATTTACAATAATGAAAACTTTTTTCGATGAAAAGTTGGTTAGGTTTCGCAAGAAACAGAAATCAATATTTTAGTATTTAAAATTGAACAACTTTTGGTTGGAAGAAATACGACGGAACTTTGTTTTGGCTTCAGTGAAGTTTTTGACACTATTGGATTTTTATTTTAAGAAATGAATTAACATATCTATAAAATAGTTATTTACAAATAGGTTTAAAAATTCTGATTGGTTTTCTTGCTGGCTTCTATATTACACACTTTTTTTCTTATTTCATTTGAATTTTTGCTTATTAGAGTTAGCAACTCCTCCCATATCCGTTGTTCAGCTAAAAACTTTAACATTTTATTGGGTTCCGAGGAGAATCATTGAGTTGTCACCTCGCCAGTTGCAAATTGGCCTGACTAATGCGATTGGACGGCGGGGAGAGGTAGGTGTACTGCTCGAGTACTGGGAATGTCTCGGCTCGTAAATTGGCATTCATTTGCATTACCGTAAAAAGTTATTTGCACATGCATGTGTGCACTTGGCCCGGCCGCACGCTCCAACAAATTGCAGCTACTAAAGCGCTAAAACGTGACGACAGATGCCGGGTTAAGGCTGGCTGAAAGCTGGAAAAATACGGGGGTGGGTATGGAGG
>JAEIHY010012114.1:0-67468 GCA_018904565.1 Drosophila tsacasi
AAGGGACTTTGAAACAATTGTTCATTTGTTTCTCTTTTTAAAATCCATTCAATTTAGATTTCAAACTCACTGAAATAAGGTTCACATCCTCTATTTTAGTTGATAACTAAAGATAAACATGGAAATCAAATCCATTCAATTCCGGATCATCAAGGGTATTTGAATTTTAGCACCTGCACTTGGACTTCCGATTGCCACCCGCTCAGCAGTTCACCTCTTGGGCCATTAATTGCCGGGGCCCAAGAGAGGGAAAAATGGGGAGGAAGGACTCTCCACCAAGGCAGGCTGTAGTTTTCAGCTTTCTGTTTTGCAGTCTGTGCTGATGGCAGTTGGCAAATGTTTTCTGCCATGTTTGCCAGAACACATACAGACATATATATATATAAACATATATAAACAGTATATACGCTAGTGTGGGTGTGTGTGGACTGAGGTAACGGTTACCTAAACCAGTTCATGTTTGCGGTTTTTGGTTGGCAAACCCCAACCCCCTCGCCCGGCTTGCCAAAGTGCAACATTAATACCTTGGCATTATGGTTTTAACCCAATTTGGCTTCGCTTTACCCGTTTAGATAAAAGAAATAAAATTAAAACAAAACAAAAAATATGTGGCGAAAATAGGAGAGGCGGAGGTGAAAGTTGCAGGCTCATGTCAGTGGATTTTTCACTGCTTTTCCGTGGGCGTGTCGGCACTGTATGTGGGTGTGTGGGAGCGTGCATTAAAGTTGCAAATTGGTTTTTGTGGATTTTCACGTATAAGACCGGGGAAAGTGCAGTTTTCTGCCTGGCAGGCAGGAAACAAAAAGCCGGAGCGCTTAATTAAATTGCCCAAAACAGATGAGAAATCAAATAGCAAAACTCTGGCAATTATGTCCGAGAGTGCAAATTGTGATTAAAAGTTCATGGTTGCCTGGGTCTTATTATAATGAATAAATAATGGAATTTATGCATTGCATTCTACGCTCTCTCTGTCTCTCTTTTGCAAAGTAGGTTAAGGGGTTTTTTTCTGGGGAAAAAGGGTTGCTTTTCCGCCCCACCGCTGTTTGTTTGCATAACAATTGCACAAATGCATATTTTTCACATTAATTTTGTTGATAGCCGGTGCCATAATGACTTTTAATTCAACAATCGGAATTGCATTTGAAATTGGTTTTGATCTAAATGTGACTGATGTTATGTTTTATTAAACGAAAATATATGGATTTAAAAGTGCCAATTTATTTGAAAAAAAAAATACATAACCGTGTTTTTAATTTAAGTACCTTTGGGTTTTGTATATTTCATTTCTGAATTGGAAATAAGGAATATAGAGATAGTAATTGCGGCATCACACTAAAATTATTAAGATATGAAAAGGAAGATAAGACTTAATGACTTATACTCGTCTGAACTATACCCGTGATATTGATTTATTAAATAACATTTCTTATACGTTTTTTAACATCTTTAATGCTCACTGTGTAAATTCTGTAATAAATTTCTATGTATTTATTATATAAAAATATTTGTAGTCAAACAATTATTTGCAATAAACTGTACTTCATTGCTAAAATGCATTTTAATTGCCATTGTGTCTAAATAAAAAAAAAAAAACACAAACCTATTGCCATTGCGTATTTAATTTCAAGGCTCACTTATGTGGAGATATCTTTGTTTTTTGTATATATTTTATAAACACATTTGCAAATAAACAATTGCTTGGCAATTAATTGCTAAAATACATTTATTATACTGTTTTATATAATATATAAGCATAAACGCAATCATTTTCCCATTGCCTGTTTTATTTCAATTAATTTCAAATGGTTTTTATGAACAAATGAATTATTTAATGGCAGTTTCCTTTCTATTCAATTTGTTTTAAATTCAATAAATTCCACAAATTCTTTGCCTCTATAGCCTCCAAAATGTGCACTCAATTACAAATCGATAAATTACAGAAATGCAGCAGCAATTCACGTCAAGTTTAGAATTCTTTCTCGTTTAGAATTTGAGGCATTTACATGAAAAATGCTGCCCTCTTCCTCCTTGCTGTGGCATTCCTGAGTGTGAATTATGCTCGGGGTTGATGCATTTTCCCCTTTTTCCTCTCCATCTGTGGTTTTCTAATGCCCGCAGCGCCAAATGTAACGAACATCATTCCCATTCCCGAGTCCGGATTTCGAATGGCAAAAACCATCTGCAACAGCTGCTGCTGCCAAGGGGCACTCAAATTAAGCGACATTTAATGTCACACCCCCTGGATCCTGGTAACCCCGGAATAAAGGGGTTTTTTGGGGGGCAGGCAGGATGAGAAGCGAACAGCTGTTTGCCTGCAAAGTTGGCCATGCGGCTTGTGCGGGCCGTATGCAAAGGTTGCTGTCGTCGGCTTGTGGATGCCACAAAAATGTAAAGCAGCCAAAAAAAAAAAACGAAAGAAAGAAAGTGGTTAAGGTATGTGATGAAGGCGCAGGAGGAAGGATGTGGCCAGGTGCAACAGCTGCGGTTAGTTTGTCGATGGTCGAATGAAGCTCCAAGTCAAAGGTGCAAGATGAGCCCGACTGTCTAGCCTTTAGCCACATCGCTTTAAAAGTGCACAGAGAAAAATGTTTCAACAATAGATAAATAGCTTAAAACAGTAGTTTTAGTAAACTTTATAAAATCATTAAACTACATTAAATGAAATAAAATTGTACACTAAGAAGCTTCTTTTAACTTCCGCTTAAGTAATTGATTTCCACACATTTCTTTACATTTTGAGACATAAATTAGTTAAAGAAATATTTGTCATTATTCCCTTAAGTATGAATAAATGTATTGCTTATTTTTCATAAAATCTTTTCTCAGTGATCTCCATTTTCTGCCGCCTTCTAGGGTAGTTTTCCCCCTGCTCTGGCCACCTTTCTTTGCCTTTTCCTGCCAGCATTTTTTATTCTTTTTTCTTGTCGCCTGCCAACATTCTCGTTCTTGAGGTCCTGTGCCTTCCTTTTTCTCAGCTGCGGCATCATTTGCAGGCAATTGCCAACGAACACTTTTCACCCCTCTTCTCTGTGATTTTTCCCTACTTTCGTTTTTTTTTCCGAAATGTTTGCCCCCCAAGTGTGAGTGTTTAAAAATTTTATTGCAACGCTCATTTTGTCTGTCCAGGCTTAGGTAAACTGCAGCTGCTTGGGGGCAGGGGAAACTATGTGATGATGGCTTCTTTTCTCTGAATTTCTCCGCCTCTTTTGGCTGTCTCTATCGCTGCCTGTCCCTGGAGGCCAAGGCTCTAGGAACTTTTTAGAATGTGTGTGTGTGTCCAAATGGTTTTCGAGATAAATGGAATGGCTTTTTGTGCCATAGAAAGTTGAGAATTGTCTAGGTGAGCATTTATTTAGTTGCAGATATAAACCAGCTTTTTAACAGGGTCGCCAAAGGTGTTTTTGATTTTAACTTAATATTTAGAGTGGGGAATTTATATGTTAAGGGGATTTTTAAAAGGGGTTTTAATCGATGATGAGGTGAACGAGTGGTTTAACCATTAAATTTGATTTATATTTGTTTATTTTAATATCCTTACTATTGCTGTGAGAAATAGCTTAAACAGATGAAGGGAATAAGCTTTGATGTCTTATTTAATTTTATTACAAATATCAGTCTACAGTACTAAATATTTATGATAAATGAATACTAAAGCATATAATACATATTTCCTTATTTTACTATAACATATCTGAAACTAACTACAAAAGGTAACTATTTTTATAAGTTATCCCCTTCAACAAATCTCGGAAATTACTGTATATACATTTGTATATATCTATATTTTGTTTAAATCGTAGCTCTTTCTCAGTGCCTAATCAAGGAAAAAATTCAATTTACTTTGTTATTTCCTTAAGTGAAATCCTATTAAATATTTGATTATTAAAAGATTTTCTCCCTGGAACCTGAGCAAATTCAATTTGGAATATCTCGTAGCTTAATTTCAGCGTAACTTTCCTTCCCGTATAACCCATTAAATGCAAATAAATACAGCTATGCACGTGTACGTGTCGTAGACAGAGATATCGTAAATATATAAACACGTTCGCATACACACATCTAACTGCAGTTGAGTGGCATATATAGTATTTTGGCTACAGATTTCCCCTAAATTGCGAAATTCATATTGAAAGGCGGCGGAAGGAGAGGTCCTGCAGGGTTCCGAGAGGGGAGGAGAGGAGAGCACAGCCTGCCGTAAGGACACTTGGGAGCTCACACAGAGAAACAGAGAGCGAGAGTGAATGAGAGTGAGACGGTTGGATGGGCTCTCGCTGGCTGTTTGTGTGCGCCAACATTGCGTATACGTAATTTGCCGAGACTGTTGCCAAAGTGGCATTTTGAATTTATGCCGCCACTTGAGGCGAGTGGTGTGGCAAGCCCAGGGTGAGTGTTTCTGTTCTTGTATGAGTTACAAACATATATCTGCGTGTGTGTGCTGCAAAGAGTGCGCTTTATTTTAAATTAAATATGCAAATACTTACTTCTGGCACCCACATCCCTAGCTTATGCCACTTTTTCCGCCTCATGGTTTCTTCCGAGTGCTGATTCTGCTTCTGCCTCTGCTGTGCTAGTCCTGGAACCTGTCTCCTGCAGACAGGCAAACATAAATTATTGTAAGCAGATGAAATATTTGTGGATGAATTTGTTGCAGCTGCCGAGTGCAGTCATCGGACATTGTTCACTCTCTCTCTCTGGCCCTGTTTCCCATTTTTCTGCTGATTTATTATATTCAAGCCGGGAAACTTTAAGCTGCACCAGAAAAATATTTTCAATGAAAAGGAAACTGCACAAAATGTATCAAGGGAATTATTATGGCATGGCATTTCTTATTATTTCTTTTCGGAAACCTTTAAAGAGTTATGTAGGTATATTTTTAAGAATATGAACAAACTAAAATATTTGATATTTTAGGCATGCTTTAAAGGCTTACCTTACTTATTCAGTATAAAAACTCACTGTATATAATTTTTTAAAGTGCACCACAGAGCAAGAGCTGTATAAAAAAGGCGGGAATAAGAAGGCAAGGGGAACACAAACACACACACACACACACCCAAAGGATGTCCTCGGTGGAAAATGAAGCTGGCAATTTTATCATTTTTCACTTTGGTAAACAAACACAAAGGGTGAAATGTGCGGGAGGAGCTGCGGAGGGGTTAAGGAAAATATTGTGGCTTTTGTTGTGGCAACCTTAATCGCCCAGTTCTCCGTGTCTGCCCTCTCCTCTGCGATCGAATGTCATTCAAATTGTAATTTCTGCAGCTTCCATCGTCAGAGAGAACAATCGATAAAAAAGGATAAAGCAAAGAGCACAACAATGCAGGGATAACAATGGAGCAAAAGCACAAAAAGGATGGCTCAGGGAGAGGTGAGAGGGGTAGGTGGCAGAGCAGGAAAATTCAGGAGAAAAGCGAGGGCAGACAGTCAAAAGCAAACAATAAACAGCAAAATCATTCCCTGCATTCCCCTTAAAAAAAAAAAAAGAAGAGCCATTGTGCAATAACAGCACGTTTCGAAATTGTAATATCCAAACGAAAAGGAAGTAAAATAAGAGGAAAATATCTTGATCTTCTTAAATATTATAAGGTTCAATAATATATTAATGAGACCTCTTTTAAATGCATATTATATTCCATAATAAAATAAATATAAAAATGTATTTGTAATGTCGCTTTGAAAAACCAATTCCAAACTGCTTATACCCATTCACTGCGCACTGTACCCCTTGGCTGGGGACATGAAATTTTCATTTGGCTTTAAGTAGCCCTCGGCTAATAGGCCAAGTTTGCTCGCTCTGCAAACATTTGCCCAGCACTTTGGCGAGGCTTTGCTCCGTTCTGCTCTGGCATCCTATCTGCCTGCCAGCCTGCCAGCGAGCCTTGTGCTAATGAGCGAACAAAGGACTCAAGAGGGGGAAATCCCCATTATTACGAGGCTGAATTTCGAAACTCAGCAGGTCTCTTTTTTTGAGTTGTTTGTCAAAATTAACGTAGACGAAAATTGGGTCCCCAATAGGGCCTTTTTCACTGATTCCCCCACATGGGACAGATGCAATGTACGCCCGAGGATATGGCTCTCAGGCCGGATTTAATCATGATCCGTAGCTATGTCACCTACAAGGGTTTTCCCGCAGACGATATGAACAACTATGATATAGCCATGGTCCTAAGCAGCATCAGGGTTGGCGGTGTGATGAGATCCAGAATAGGAAAAAGAATTCCCGCCAGCGAAATAAGGTTGTGTTTTAGCCAAAAGACGGGTAAGGATAAGGGTAGAAATTAAATAATCTTACTGTGACAATTGTGACATTTATCTGATTAAATTTATGGTTTATATATAGAGTTCAGGCAACACGATTTTATCAATCTATTTGCTGACAATTTGTCTGCATACTGAAAATCAATTTATTCCACCTCACAAAGCTCATAAAATATTGAAATCTATCAACAGACAAGTTGGCATGAAAATATCAAGTATACGCCTACTTGTTCGTGTGTCAAAAGTAATTGATTTCGTAAAGGAAAAAATAGGTCTCATTTAATATTTGGTTGATTTTGTTAAGCTTTTTTGAAATGAGAACTTTATTGTATAGAGATTGTGTTAATATTTAATTCAAGCTTACATTCCAGAGTAACAAATTAAATATTTGTTATATTGTTTATAAAGAAAATTAAATTGGAAGTTATATTACTTACTTACATTTGTTAGATAATTCGGCTCTTAACTCTTTGCGTTTATATATATTTATTTTTAAATCTATTTTCATGTGAAAATAGAAATGATTTTGTAGGGAAAATGAGTCATTCCAATTCCTTATTATGTATTCATCTCTAAATAAATAAATAAACCCAACTGAAAGCCTAGGATACTTGCTAACTAAATTGAATTTCAAGCATTGATAGATCTGAATCTCTAAGCTAAGCTCTTTTAATTACTTTTATTTCAAAGTAACTTTTGAAAAAGGAATTACCCCGCTGTGCCTTTTTGTCCTTTGAGTGCTTAGGGTCTTAGTCACTCGGGCCATTTATGTACGAGAAGTGCCTACCGTCTACCTGGGCTCCTTCCCTCATATTTTCTGCCTCAACTGTCAAAAGTCAGCCTCATCAGTCATTGCTGCTCTTTCACCCTGGAAGCTTTCACTTGACATTTATCATCACCCATCATCCCTTTGCCCAGGATGCCCATTATCTATGCCATCATCATCATCGTCATCCTGATGATTATCCTTGCATGTCGCGCTTTAACCTTCAGAAGGCATTTTCATTTAGCGGCCTTCTCCTCTTTTCGCTTTTTTGTTAGCCTGCCACACTTCTCTGTTTTTGTTTGTGTGACTTTTCCAGCGATATTTTTTGCACCCTCTCTTTTGGTTCTTAATTAAAACCGATTAGTAATTCCTGTTCAGCCAAAGGTCCTTCGGTGCAGCGCCATTAGCTATGCAATGGAAATACTTTAATTATACAAATAACCAGTTCTAAGGCGACGAAGAAGGGCAAAGTGGAAAGCTGACAAGCTGAAAAGCGGGGCAAAATAGTCCTAGGAAAATGTAACTTTTCATTGTTGCCACTTTGGACTTTTCAGGCATTTTTCTGCGGCCCCGAATATACGTATTTATATCGCCTCGTCCAAATCAAACGGAAGTCGTTCGTTTCGCGCGAAATATGAACAAGTTAGGAATTCGATGGGCAGAAGGGGGGAAATGCGCGGCAATGTGGGGACCCTTGGAAATACGAAAGAAATTGGTAACGAAATGAATTCGTTTTCGAATGTCAGGCACGCAAACTTTGCCTACGATATTTGGCCACTAACCACACCACCACCTAACTCCTCCACGCGAAATTCTATTATATTTCTCCCCTTTTTTTTCTGCTATTTATTTATATTTTTTTCGCTGGTAACCTCCTACCCATGAACCCACTCGTCTACCCTAACAGAAAACCACAATTGGTCTGGGGTTCGTTTGCACGTTACTCGTTTTGCGGCTCAACTTGGCTCATACTATTTTTTTTGTTTTAGTTCTGCGGTCCCTCTTGGCCGAAACCAAGTTGAGTTTTTTGCTTCTGGCTTAGCTGGATTTTGTGGTGCGTGTGGGAGCCTGGGTTTAAGTGATCTGGCATTGCATTTCACCGGGGTTAACTAGCCCGGTTTATCTGACTTTTCCATGGGGTTAATTTTGGTTTAGTTTCCGGCTTAGTTTCTGGCTGGCACTCTCTCTTATATTTCATTAGTAGAGGCTTTGCTGGTGGCTTTTGATGCTGATTTTTATATAAATTCATTAAGGTTTTTGCTAGGTATTTGCCACATTTTTACAAAGTTTCTGAAACAAACTACTGGAAGTTAACTTAAAAATTAACTAAATTGTCTTATTTAATTTAGGACAATATTTTTCTTAAAATAATAACTTAAGTTATAGAAATTACTTTTACAGACTTGGTTAGATTCTGTTACTTATACATAGGACTTTAAGTTAGAAAAGGTTTAAAGTATTTCATTTAATGTTAGAACATTTTATAGATCTTAATATCTTAAACATAAAATTGGTTCTTGAATTGAATTTTAATAATTTAAGTATAATAAAATATTAGCATAACGACAAATAACTTTAGCCCATTTTTTTTAAACTCTACAAATAGTTCAAAGTTTATATTTTTCCATGAATATTTTAAGAATAATTTATGATGACTTCTTGAGCAGTTTCCACTTATTTCTGCTTCTGAAACAAGCAACTTGGCATACAAAATTCAAGTGTTTCTTATTTATGGGACATGGAGTTATCCTCTTTGTCTTTCCTTTTCTTCGCTTAACTTTTCCTGTGGCAGAAAGTCAAAGTTGTGGACACCAACTGAAATACAATAATAGCAAATGAAAGTTTTTCACTTATTGAGATGGCGGGGAAAGGGTGTTACTACAGGGTTAAGCTTTCAAGGGAACCAGGAAAATGGAGGAGGGTGAAAATGGGGGCGTTTGCTGTCGATTTCAGGGCAGCGATAAGCGACAAACAACGCATTAAATGTCGTTTTTCCTGGATATTTTCGTCTTGGCATTGGATAAGTCATCAAAAATTGAAGTGTAATTGATTGGTGGTGGCTTGTTCCTCGAGTCGTGGGAGGGATAAGGGGATTATTCGACATTGACGTAGTCGCCTGGCCAAATTAGTAATTTTAAACGCCATTGGAAGTCGGGCTGTGCTTCCTTCCATCCCTCTGATGGATGAAAAGCCGTCGCGGCTGCTTGATGATGACAACGGCAAACAGTTGACATGAAGGAAAAGTTTCAACAAACTTTGGCCATTAAACTCAATTACCAGGAAAGTTGGCTCCTAGTTAAGAGACGCCTTCATACTTTTCTCTCGCGGATAAAAAAAAAAATAATAATAAGTAATTGAGGTCATTGTATACTTCTTTCTTTAACTAGGATTATATTTTCAGTTAAGTTTAAATTAATTAAAATTATATTCGTTGCTCTCCCATTACAGGCATCTCATCCCTTTCGTCCTGCGGCGATCCGGAACGCCTGCCAGAGCTGCCGCCCCTGGACGAGCAGCGTCTGCAGCGAGCCGCCTTACACCTGCAGCAGAAGCTGATCCTGCGGGAGTGGCTCCGCGAGCACCGGCTGCAGCATCACTACCAGCGTTTGCTGGCCGTGGAGGTTGCCTCCCTGGAGGACGTCTACTGGCTGGAGGATTCGCGGGCGAGCAAGATCCTCGGCAAGGACTGGCAGCTGTGGTCCGGGGCGCGACAGAATCTGCCCACGTCCAAGGCACAGCTGGACGCCTTGAAGGCGCAGCTCTGGTCGACGGTGGTCAAGAGCAGCCAGCATCAGGACGCCTGGACATGGGGCGGCATGCTAGTCGTCTCCGTCTCCGTAGCCGGCCTCGTCACACTGGCAGCCATGACGCAGCCCTCACTGGCCCCAGAGGTAGGCAGGATCTTATTAAGTTTTTTGAATTAATCAATAAAGGTTTCCCTGCTCCCTATCCTAGGCCCGTCACTCCCTGCTGCAGTATGTCACTGGGAAATATCTGCTGCCCGCCAACTGCAAGGTGCAGTGGGACTGGAAGGATCCGGCCTGCGTTGGCGGCACCATGTGCTTTGTGGTGCGCTTCTTCCAGCGCAATGGCCAGCCCTACCCCATCTGTGATACGGACCAGTTCTTTGTCGAGGTCACCGAGGGCACCCGCAAGGTGGTGACCATCAGCGAGCTGGGCTCCTCCACCGATCCCAATAACGCCAATATCGCCAAGGTGAAGTTTACAGTGCGAACGGCTGGTCAGTACAAGATATCGGTGCTGATTGGTGCTAGTCACATCGCCGGATCGCCCTTCCTGCGATCCTTTTTGCCGGGAGCCATAGATGCCAGGCGATCGAGATTTATCCGCCCGGCCAGCACCGTCATCTGCTGTGCGGGAGCACCGACACTGATGCACATCGAGCCGCGGGATGAGTTCGGGAATGCATGCCTCTTTGACCAGAACCAATCGGATGAGGCGCTGCAGGTGAGAGGAGAGGAGCTTCAGTAGTAATATGTAATGTATTTCCCATTGGAATTGGTTCCTTTCCAGGGCTACCAAGTGGCTGTCTACGACCTGCATGGCGTGGCCGTGGAGAAGCTGCAGCATGCGATTGCCTTCGCCTACGACAGGGTCAACTCGCGGGTCTCGGTGACCGCTCTCTTTCCGGAGCCCACCTGCCTGAGGGCCGTGATCAGTTACCGGGACCAGCAGCTGCCCAACGGAGACTTTGACATAATCGTGCTGAGCAGTGAGTTTTATTCTCAAGGAAACATAAACTGATATAACAATCTGATATAACTAACCCTTCCAGGCAGCGACACCACCTTGGTGCACAAGAACATAGCCTCGAGGAAGCACAACATCTGCTACGAGGCCAAGCTGCTGAGCATCTTCGGCGTGGCCAAGAACAAGCCGAGGAAGGTGCTCTGCTATGTGGGACCCAAGCAGGTGAGTAGTCAGCTGCAAACCCATTGAGATCGAGGGAAATGTGAGAGGGCTCAGAACTCCCTGATCTTCCAGGTGACCATCAAGGAGATGATACTCAAGTTCATTCCGAAGAGGATAGCCACCTTTCGGCTGTGTCCCTCGACCAAATTCCATTTCCTGCCGCAGCTAGTCTCCCAGCTCCACGGCCCTGTTTTCATCATCGACGACGGAGCCCAGCCCAAGATCGAGTTGGCCTCCAAGGATCGGAATATCATAGCGGCCACCTTCACCCACTTCCTGCTGAAGAACATTGGCGGCTCGGAGACCTTCAAGGACAAGCAGGACTTCTTCTATCACGAGGTGCGTAAGTTCCATGCCAGCTATTACCACGAGAAGATGGCTCTGAAGGTGCAGCGGGACAAGATCCTGGAGAGCAGCATGAAGGCGGCCAAGGGCTTCTCGGTGTCCGATTGGTGCGGCAACTTTGAGGTCACATTCCAGGGCGAACAGGGCATCGACTGGGGTGGCCTGCGTCGCGAGTGGTTCGAGCTGGTCTGCAGTTCCCTTTTCGATGCCCGCGGAGGACTCTTCTGCACCTTCCACGACAAGCACCAGGCTCTCGTGCATCCCAATCCCACGCGCCCGGCCCATCTGAAGCTGAAGCACTTTGAGTTCGCCGGCAAAATGGTGGGCAAGTGCCTGTTCGAGAGTGCCCTGGGAGGAAGCTATCGCCAGCTGGTTCGCGCGCGATTCAGTCGCTCCTTTCTGGCCCAGCTCATTGGGCTAAGGGTGCACTATAAGGTAAGTTTGTAATGGGTTTGAGGAGGACTTAAATATATTTCTCTTCCTGGTTTCTTTTAGTACTTCGAACAAGATGACCCCGACTTGTATCTGTCCAAGATCAAGTACATTCTGGACACTGATCTCGATGCCACGGACACCCTGGAGCTGTACTTTGTGGAGGAGATGTACGACGCCAGCAGCGGGCAGCTGAGCAAGACCATTGAACTGATTCCCAATGGGGCCAGGACTCGCGTGACCAATGCCACCAAGAACCAGTATCTGGACTCCCTGGCCCAGCAGCGTCTGTGTAATAGTGTCAAGGATGAGGTCGACAGTTTCCTCAAGGGTCTCAATTCCATAATACCGGATAATCTTCTAAGCATTTTCGATGAGAACGAATTGGAGGTAAGTGTAGATTAGGAAAACATGATTTAAACAGGTACTAACCCTGGGGTGTCTTAGGAGGCATTTAATTACTTACTTTTCACTTAATTATAATGTGCAAATCTTTTTCCTTACTACAGCTTCTGATGTGCGGTACCGGTGAGTACTCCATCAGCGACTTCAAGTCGCATCACATTGCCAATGGCAACTCGGCGGAGTTCCGGCGGGTTCTGGCCTGGTTCTGGGCCGGCGTGAGCAACTTTAGTCAGACGGAGATGGCCCGGCTGCTGCAGTTCACCACGGGATGCTCCCAGCTGCCCCCGGGTGGGTTCCAGGAGCTGAATCCGCAGTTCCAAATAACGGCCGCACCGACATTTGGCAACCTGCCCACGGCGCACACCTGGTGGGTGAAGTTTTTTCCTCCGCCTGGGAATTTATATTTTTTAACGAAAGGAAAACTTTTTCGATTACACCCACAGCTTCAACCAGCTGTGCCTGCCGGACTACGAGAGCTACGAGCAGTTCGAGAAGTCGCTGCTGCTGGCCATAAGCGAGGGCAGCGAGGGATTCGGAATGGTCTAGAAACGGAGGTGGAGGCTGGAAGGAAGGGATGCAATCTCTTTGATTTTTGTCTGCTACGCTACTGTGTTCCTCTCTCTGTGCGCTTTAAATGTCAGATGCTAGAAACCTAAGTGAAACTAGTCCGTAAGGCCGCCTAGTGATAAATCGCAATTAAATTCACGTCCCCTGAGTTGCATTGCTGCTAGATATATACATATATATTATACCCTAAGCAATAATAATCGCGGATTAGCCGGGCGTAGCGAGTCTCTATATAGTTTTTAAATCGAGTCAAGAAGCAAAGATTTAAACTGAGTATATATATCATCATCAAAAGGAATGTGATAATTGTATTATAAACTAATGCAACCTAAGCGTAATGGGTAAAACTTTTAAACTAAAACCAGTAAAACCAAAAACTACTATAGTGAATTGTTAGTTGCAAAGAGAAACCGAGAAAACCCAAAACCCAAAGCTAATGAAACCCCCAAAAAACCTTGTAGCATATTGTATGAAACATAATTAATTGTAAACAGAGAAACCTTAAATAGTCACGAAAGCAATGTCTATATGCATTTCTTCTAACGAATAAAACCAAATATACATATACTAGATATGGCCAAATCGTGGCACAACTTTTCCCCTTATAAGCAATATGTGGAAGCAAATGTTGAATCGTAGTTTTTAAATGTTGTTGAAAAGCGCAAAAGCAAAAATCAAAGATGTCATACAATTTAATAATTAGTAAATGTAATGGAATTGTAAGTAGTTGTTGAGGAAAACTCTAAAAAGCTTATATCAATCGAGTGGAAAGGAAGGATGAGAGGTTCCAAAGTGGTTAAAACTAATAAAAATTCAACTGTTTAGAACGGAGTTTCCATGTCTGAGTTTAATTTGGAAAATTTGCGGTGATTGGGTGGTTTTTTTGGGAAACATTTTAAAAGTTTTAGCACTCTGCTTGCAAAGACAAAATATAAACATGATATTTTGATATGATTTCCAATTTTTAGGGTAGATTTTAAAGTTAATTTTTTTATTGTGACTTAAAATCATAAAGAAATTAAGTTAAACTAAATTTTCACCTGAACCTTCCTGCCTTAGCACATTACACAATGCATTTGCCAAAACGAAGCACCTATAAAAAAGTCTATAATATTTTGGTTAATTGCACTAGCTAATATTTATTCGTTTACAGACCAAAGCCGACACACAACTTTCTTCGTGAAGGTCCCCAGAGGTCACCTGTGGAAATGGCGCGCTTGGTGGAAAGCCAATGAACTGGCCGCAGGGTTACGCAAGTGGTGTGTCTGACTTAACCATAGTGTCCACTGCTGAGAAGTGGCATATCTGTGAACTGTACTTTGCTTTGGGGTCTATTTCACGACTCTATATATACAAATATATATATATAGATTTATTGTATGGTCCCGAGTGAGAGTTGGGAGGAGCGTGAGTGTCAAATCAACATTTTCTAGGCGGCACAACAACGCGTGCTCAGCCATCCCGTCAAGTGTGCCTAAATTGATGTGTGTGCCAGTGCGTTTAAACAATTATTAGCGACTAATTAGAGTATGGATAGCATAGGAAAGGGCCTCAGATGAGTGCGGTCGAAGGAGAAAGTGGATTTTACCTAGAAGTGTGCACAGAAAACTGTCACTTTCTAGAGGGGCACACGCGCCAAGACCAACAAAAAATAGTAATAAAAATAATAATCTCTCCGGGCAGGGTCAGAAGCAGCATCTTCATCTGGATGGGTTATATCTACGGGGTTAGAGCCACTGGAGTTGAAAGTGAAATCTTAGAACCGCAAGCGAGTACATAAAGAGAGGCTCTGCCCTTTACACTTTTGCTTTTAAAATAATTTTAACTTATGATATTGGCTGTTAAGTATTGTTTTTTGAGTATAAATGGAAGAAGGATTTTCCTATGCACTTAATAGAGGGTTTATTAGCCTATTCTCATACAAATATATCGTTATTTTCCTTTAAAAGTCTTTAGCTTTTGATCTATACTGAATTATTAGAAAATTCCCTAAAAAACTATATTGCATTAATAAAATTGTTATAAGTAAGGTAGAATATGTCATTATTTAGTATTTTTAATTAGGTATACTTTAAATTTATTGGCATGGCTAAGGGATTATGTCATTACCTGATTTTACCTCAACACTAAATTTGTAAGAGCCTTTTAGTGTTTTTGATTATTGCTCGAATGTAAATAAATATAAACAAAAGGTTTTCTATTTCTCAAAAATTCAATGCCTAAAAAATAATGTAAAAATTACTGTTTCTTTAGTACCCACAACTTGGCTTAATACCGCTAAAAACTACCATAAAATTAAATGCTACATGACATCCCACAATCTTTTTTAACCATGCTAAAAAGCAACCTGTGAACCGGTCAACACAACTTGAGAAAATCTTTAAATATTTGCTCGGTACATTTGCACTCATTTTTATGCCAACTTCAATGTGTGTTTATAATTAAACTAGATCTCGGATCACGAGCGTAAATGTCAACTGTTTCATGTAATAATAATGATAACCATTTGGGCAGCGCACTAAAAACATAAACAAGTAAAAGCCTCCATGGAGACATTAAAAAAGTGAAAATCGAGTGACTTAAAACAGGAGCGGAATTGCTTCGAAGGGCAAAGAACTTTAATGTTATTTTAAATAATAACTGTGGGAAGTGTGGTGCATATAATAAATAAATAATTTATTATGCTGCAGTTTTTGATTATGTACATTCCGCTTTCCTAACAGGTTTTAATTTTAGTATGACTGAGGTGTACTTAAGTAATATTTATAGAGAAAAGCATTAACAATTTTTTTTACATAAAACAAAATTTTGTAGAAGAAAATTACTTCATACTTTTATGGGACAAATAACTATGAAGTAAGAAAAATATATCTTTTCAGGAAACTATAACATTTTGTCTTTCAAATTTAATGGTATTTATTTAATAACTAAACTTTCTGGAATTTTAAAATCTAATTTAATGCTTGCTATAAAATCTATAAAATAATTTGTTCCTTATAATTTAATATTTTATTCCTCCATTGTCCCCTCGTCAATCCAACTCCGCTCCTGACTTTTAGTGACCGCCTGGCACATATCACGTTTGGAGTCACTTTAGAAGGTCAGTTCTTCAGGCTAATAAGCCCAGAAACCGGAAGGGCAAGGTCTTATTTGGTCTAGAACAAGTCGAGAAACTTTCCCAAAAAACAAAAAAAAAAAAAAAAGAAGAAAACACAGACACAAGTATATTTCTTGGGTTTATTTTGTTCGTTCCAAAGTTTAATGGGTCTCGTTTCGGTCTCAAACTAAAATTAGAATAAATAACTTATATTTAGGTGGCAATTGTGGAATAATTCTCAACAATATTGTCCAGATTCCAGGTGATTAGTCGGTGCACTTGGTGGCCAGTGTGCAGAGCAGGGTCTTGGGACAGAAGAGCAGGCCCTTGGAGCAGCTCATCTTGTGGCCTTTCATCTGGCCCTGCGAATTCTTGTAGCACACAAAGTAGCTGGAGATGGAGGTCTGGTCCGGGATCTTGTCGCCCTCCTTGCAGTAGTACTTTCGCTTCTTGGCGGGCGTCGAAGAGGAGGAGGATGAACTGCTCCCGATATTCCCACCGAATCCACCTCCGATGTTGGCCTGGATGATGGTGGGCCTGCTGGTGGTGGTGGCCAACTGGATATCCGGCAGATTCACCACATAAGAGTCCATGGGATCACTCTCTATGTTTGAGGAGATGCCGGGCCTGCCAGCCTGCTGCTGCTGCTGCTGGAAATTACTGCTGCTGCTGCTCCCATATTGCTGGAGGAGATTGGCTATGCTCTGGGCCTTCAAAGCGGCTTCCTGTCGCCTCTTGGCCTCGCTCAGCATCTTGATGGTCTCCATCTGGAGCCGCCTGTTGGTGTCTATGGTGTATCCACTGAAGGCAGGCATCACATTGCCACACTGGGCATAGGTGGGGGCATCGCAAATCCTAGTCTGCTTGTTAAAGCCAGTGTAGGGGGGACAGGAGTAGGAAAGCACCTTGCCATCCTTCTTGCTGCACACAAAGTACCGGGTGCAGTCGGTCTGATTCGGCTGCCTAACTCCCGGCTGGCAGGTGATGACCTCCACATTGCCCAGATCACTGAGACCCGCAGAGGTCTTGGTCATCAGCGGGAGTATGGACTTCTGGAAGACATCGAGGCTGATGAAGTTCCCATTGAAGTTCACCAGCTGACCGTTGGGCGAGGAGGAGCCGGAACCGGCACCCGGGTACTTCATCTTCTCCGCCGTAAAGGGATTGAGATTCGGACTGCTGGTAAACATGCTCATCTCCATGTTGCCCTCCGCATCGCTGTAGATGCTGCTGCCCATCGTGGGCCTGGGCATATACGGGTGCTGCTGGTGTTTATGGTGGCTGTAGCTCTGCTCCAGATACCCGCTGCCAGGTGCTAATTGCTGGCTCATGTCGCTGCTGTAGGTCAGTACGTGAGGAAGAGTGTTCCCATTCCCGCCACCGCCGCCGCCAGCTCCCGATGATGAAGCGCCCTGGTAGCTGGCCTTAATCAAGTCGTCATCGCCCATCATCTCCATGCTTTCGATTTTCTGCGAATTGGGTCGTATGGCCACCCTGTCCGCCTCGATCTGTCCCGGGAACATATCCATCGGCCTGGGCATGTTCATCGAGGTGGGATAGCTCTCCGTGGGCTGGTACACTCTGTTGGCATTGTGCTCGCCGAGATGCGGGCTCGGCGTGTAGTAGTTGGCCACGGTGGCGGCCGAGGGCTGGTGCTCGAAGGGCCGCGGAGTGGTCAGTGCGTAGTCATTGGCAAAAGGAGACTGAGAGCCGTAGGAGGCGTACGTACTCGCCATCGTTGTCATTGACACCGGCCTGGCCGTGGTCATGTACTCCATTCCACTCGAACTGGACTGATGCTTGTCCATGCTCGGGTAGACACCCAAGCTGTTGCCGTACGTGTCCAGCACCTCCTTCTCGCCGGAACTCGTGCTGGACAGGTGCACGGGTATCACGTTGTTGTGTATTATGGTTGTGCTAGGCTTGTTGTAGCCTCCGTTATTGGAGGAACTGCCGGAGGAGGAGTGCTTCTTGTGCTGCATGTAATGACCACTCAGGGGAGGAGGCATGCCGTAGTACTGCTGGAAGGGATTGCCTTGCGGCGACATGAATACCGGCTGCAGAATGGGCTGGTAGTAGCCATTGAAGCCGGGATTGGGCAGCACCTTGGGCAGATTTTGAGCAGCTATCATCTGCTTGGACAGCTCCAGAACGGTCTTCAATGTGTCCTCGGATATTTTGGGCTCGTGGTCGCTGTACTCGTGACTCTGGGCGGGATGATGGTTGGCATAGCCACCCTGCTCCTGGCTCATCCCATAATTGGGGGGCAGGGCAAACATCACGGAACCCTCGGGACGATTAACCACTATTTGCGAGTTGGCATAGCCCTGGCCGTTGGTTCCGTGGGCGGAATAGGGAAGGGCATTGGTCAGCATCAGCTTCGTCTCAGGCTCCAGGCGATGGTGACTCAGGTGCTCCTGCAGGCGAGTCTTGTTCGAGTGGGGCTCTGGCAACTTTGGAGTGATCGCCGGTGCTTCTGTGGTGGTGCTGGTGGTGCCCAGAGTACTCTGCTCAAGAGGATTCATCATCTCGTAGCGATTCTTGATGTCAAAGTGAGCCAAAAAGGCGTTCAACTGGTCTGGACGCATTTCTGCCTGGGGTTTCTCGGTCTTCTGGTACGTCTGCTGCAGTCCATCAATCAATTGGGAGAGTCTTTGCAGGTGCGCCGTCAGATTGGGATCGATGGGTGATCCCGGCTTGGATAGTTCACTGACTCCAGCCGCCTGTTTGAGCTCTGCTTTTAGTTTCTCCACCTCGGTTCTGTGCTCCAAACTGGGCGAACTCTCCTCCTCCTCCTCGCGATTTTCGGGCTTCAGTGGAGCCGGAGATGAAACCGGAGTTGGTGACTCGAGCTCCACCAGCTCACCGTCGCCACTAGAGTCGAAGTGGTGACTGGATAAGGAGGTGTCCTCCTCCGAATTGAGCTTGCTCTTTCCCGAAGCCGCCGGCTCCTCCTCTTCACTGCTCAGAGTGGAGTCTAGGACAATCTCAACCGTGCCGTCATCCTTGTGGGAGGAGTCGCTCAGCAGCATACCCGCCTCGTCCAAGTCGTTGACTATCAGTATGTCCGCATCCGGCTTCAATGAAGACTGTGTGGAGCTTATCTCGCTGGGCGTAATGCACTCCCAATCCTCGCCAGGCAGGACGCAGCTGCCCAGGGTAGACTCGTAGACCAGGCCCTCGTTGCACCGTACTGGAATCCAGACGTGGGAGCTGGAGGGCAACTCCCGGCACTTGTAGAAGGCATCACAGCGCGTTTTGTGCGGGCGAGTCTTTTCGGGGCAGGGCTTGCCTTTGGATAGGCCCAAAATCCGGAAAAAGGAAAAATAGAGAAGAGAACAAGAAACACGTAAAGTGGAGGTAAGTTCACGGGAAAGTCTTAACTATTTTCACACAATTTTCATTTGCCAGTTTTGTTTGTTCTTGAAATGTATTTAATTTTGAAATCTTTAAATTACAAAATCATTAATTTTATATTTAAGTTTCAGCCAATATCTAACTAGGCGCCTTTTTTTATAAAATTTAAATAAAATTTATTTTTACATTAAGAATCATAAGGAAGTTACAAATTTATTTATTTTTGTAAAAAAAGGCTTTTAACCTTTTCTTAAATTTAAAAATACAAAAACTGGCTCTTAATTGTTCAACACTTGCACTAGCTGGTGTACCTTCGGAAAAGTAAAACAAGCCCGACGTTATTAGCGCGTATATCAGCAGCTGCCTCATTGCGTATCCTTTGGTCGCGTAATCCTTTCGTAATCCGTAACCCGTAATTTAGGACTTCCGCCTCTGCTTCGTTCAAAGTCCGCGACTCGAATGACTGAAGATCCAGAGCGGTCAGCACATTTAATTTTCGATCATTTTCACTTGCAGCGACGACGCGGTTCTCACGGCGAAGAAGCTTCAACGCGAAGCTCCAAAAACTTGGAAACTCGGTGGCAATGTGTGAAAAAAGACTGTCAGCCAAGTTTTCTTGGCGGAGAGCCGCTCTCAACGGAACTTGGCGCTCGCATTTAAAGCGGCTGCTAAATAATTGTTTAAACAAATAGTAACCTTTTTGTGGCTGGAAAGATTGAGGAATCTAGGAAATTTCACTTTTTGTGCGTAGTTTGTTTGCATTAAAAATGCAATAAAAAGGCAAAGAGAGTGTATATTTAGTAACTTTTAAGGGAGTCATAAAGATAAACTAATGAAGGTTTGATTATTTCATTCGCTAGCATAACATTACGACATCACATAAAATATTGGGTTTATCAAAGCTAGGACCGGTCAACCGGTCTTTATTGCAAAAGCTATTTCTAAACTTTGATATCTTAAATTTAAATTAGGTGCCTTGCTACAAAAACAATTTATTTGAAAATGTTTATAAAATAAAAAAAAAACAATAAGAAAAGTTACTTATATTTAAATTTATTTGAACAAAAAAAATAACAAACCATAAATTAATGTTTTAATTTAACTTAAAATATTTTTCACCTTAGAAGATACGTTTTAAGTTACGTTACTTGTAAGTATAGATACGTTAGAGCTCGAGACTCGAAAGTCTGGCAGGACTGGCTCGACACTGAAAAGTCTGGCAGCGCCGGTGTCTTGAGCATGTTGAGTTGCCAGACTTTTCTGTTTCGAGCTACTACCCTTCGATATCTGTGCAATCGAATTGTTTGAATTAATAATCGACTATTGTGAATTTTTAACCATCGTTGATAGTTACCTGATAGTCTTTGGAAATAGCGGGCAACATAATTATTTTTTAAGCACGGTATCAGTTTTTAAATTTGTCACGCAGCGGAAAAATATGTATTCTTTTGTTTTAAATATTGGCGCCTGTCAACAAGGTCAAATTATATGTATGAAAATTTCGATGACTATATCTTAAAGATTAATTTAACATAAAGATAATTCAATTATTGATATTTATTATTATTTTCTTTTTAACACCGGCGCTACAATTATTTTGTTTAACAATATTGTATTGATCGACCACTATCGATAGTGATTGGTTGCCAGCGATTGTTCCTCGATAGTGCCCAACAATCGATAGTTCCGACAGGGCTATCAGTTGTTCTCCACCTCTAGTTCCCAGCTCTACTGCAAGAAACAACAATAACAAATAAACAATTAGCTGCAAAATCAAGTGCGCGCAAGTACGTAGACCCAGGGAAAACGCGGCAGCGCCAACGGCGAGTCCAATGCAATATTCCACCGACCAATTAAAAAGCCAGGAAAACGGAATCAATCAAGAACCCTCACACACACACGCGCTAGCAGGAGGCAACAAACACAGACGCAAATTGTAGGAGCAGCAGCAGCAGTGAAGAAGAAGCAGAAGGTAAGGCGACGGCAGGTAAAAGGAAAGAGGAAGAATAAAACGAAGAAAAACGCAGAAATTGCAAGCAGAAAACACCTTTTAGGCATTGGAAATTCCATTTTCAAGCGGTAAAGCAGTTGCATATGCCTGTGCGAGCGAGACAAGCGTCGCGACCTTTGCCTCAATTACAAACGAACACTCAGACACATACACGCAAGAAGAGGGAGTGATGGAGTGGGAGTGGGGGAGGTAGCAACTTTTTTTTGGCGTTTGGCGTGCGTTACATGACCACGAATATATTCGGTAAAGTGGAGAAGTGTAAGTGATAGTGAGCGCCCGTGTCGGTGTGTGGGTGACTGAAGCCCATCGGTCGATAATTGTCTCACGTCAAGGAAGTTCAAGTGCGGGTGTATGAGTGTGCGGCCCTCCCCCCGCCCCGCTGGAAAGTGCATGATTTATTGACAGCTGTTGCTGATTACTTTTGCTGTGTGTGTTTTTTTCGCTTTCCTTCTTGTTCTAGTCCCCACAGATAAATCCCCTTTGTTCTCGCATTTTTATTGTTGGCTTCCTCCGGCCCGGTCCGGTCCGGCTGATAAGCACCAAATATCCGCCAACGATAAGCCAGAAAGCCGGAAAGTGCGTGTTAATTGCATTCTAAGTGATCACATGTGATGTCTTAATCGAAATTCATTCAAAAAAAGATTCCAAAACCAATTGCAAAAGACTGCAAAAATGTTGGCTTTTCAACAAATACAGTGAACGCTCGCTAAGGTGAATAAATAGATGGCAAGGGGGTTTTACCAAGGGGAATATGTGTGACAAATACTTTGAAGAATGTTTTATTTTTAAATGATGTTCTTAATTCTTCGAAAATCAGTTCGCTCTTTAAAGTGTTTACTTTGAAAAAAAGAAGAACCAATTAATTGCCTTGCACTTGTTCACGTGAAAATAACTGCTTTAATAATTATAAAGAGAAACCGCAGTAGATGGGAAATTGCAACAACTGGACGGTCGGTCGCGCAATCAATATGCAATGTTCATTCAACAATTGAAATCGAAATCGAAACACTTTTTTCATTTACCGTTTTCGTTTTCGCGTGGTGGTGTACTTGTTTTTGTTGATGAGTCACATAGCATGCCACATAGTATTATTATACAATCTATTGTGTGTGTGCATTGGTCTGGGTGTTTGCTATCAAAATTATAGATGACCAGCAATCGGTGGGGAAATTGTACAAAAAATTTACCGACAGCCGGGAATTATGGCGAAAATTAATAACACAGAAACAGTGCTTCCCCAGTCGCGTAAATCAGCGATAAAATTACTGATTGAACTATATTTGTTTACCAGGAAATTGAGTCAAATTCTTAACAGGTGAAAGTACTAAAGAAATGTATGTTTGAAATACTGACATCCTTCCATAAATGTACAAGTTTGAGGTATAAAAAGCCTATTTTTTCGCATTTGCTTATCAGTACACTGAACCCCACCCTTACCCTTACGAATTTGGTTTGTTTTAATTTATTTAAGTTGCTGCTTTAAGCAACATGGAATAAAACAAACAATAAATTAGTTTAGAGTGTTAAATTAGGTTTAAAAATTGTTTTAAAAAAATCAGCTAAGAAGGAAATACATTTCATAAAATTTTGTGTAATCTATAATTATTTTTGTTTTGGCCTACATATTTCGTGGCTGAAACGCACTGTAGTCATAGCTACAAAATTAGCAATATTTAAGCCTAAAAGCTGTTGCTACCTTTGGTTTCGACTAGTTTATAAGGCAAAAAACAAAAATAATAATAATAAAGGCCTGTTCGCTAACAGTTTTGTTGCCTTACTGTCGTTTACACTATATACTACAATAGCTTATATCTTATCTGCGGCTAGTCGCTTTCATAATGATTTAGAGCTGCGGCATTATCTCGCTCCCAAGATTAGGTCTTAAAACTTGTCAAGAGCTAAACGCTTTTAAAGGGAACTGCAAACGCTTTTAAAGGGAACTGCAAACCTAACTTTGTTTTTTTTTCAGTCTAAAGTATTCTCGGTAAATAACTTGTACACTTTAGTATGTTAGTTTTAATTTTTATTTAGTGGAAATTATTCCATTTTATATAACTTTGTACACAATTTGTGGTAGTATTAATATGGGAAGTACTTTACCAAGTGAAGGAGAGTCACCATTTGGGGAGGGCTCCGGTCTTATCTTATCAGCTCCCAAACACGCAAATTCTCATTCGATACTTTCCTCCAACCAAAAACTCCCCGTTTAATATTCGCTTTCTCTTTCAGAGCGACAGCTCCGTCAGAGCCGCTGAAGGTCACTCAACAAAAGCCAGTAGCTGGAGGAGGTGACGGACCACACATACAGCCCCTAAATGGCCGATGGAAATGGGCTGCCAGCGGGTGCAGCAGCTTCCGGCGGTATGGAGGCCGGCGGACAAACATTGAATGGAGCCACGACGTCTTCCAGCCCCAATTCCACCTCAAATGGCGGTTCGGGATCGGGCTCGGTGTCGGTTTCGGGGGCCAGTGGGGGTGCCAATCAAGGATACTATCAATTAAGCGTGACAAGTGAGCAAACAAAAAAACACAGGACAAAGATAACGAAATGTACAATTAATTATCTCCCGGCTTCCCTTTCAGTCGAGGAGGCTTCGCTGCGCAACAACGGCTTCCTCAAGCCGAACCCCTACGTGGAGCTGCTGATCGACAACAAGAGCAAGCGAAAGACGGACCTGGTAAAGAACAGCTATCTGCCCAAGTGGAACGAGGAGTTCACAGTGCTGGTGAGCGGATAAAAAACTAAAATAATACTTGATCAAAACTTAATTCATGGAAATTTCTCCCTTAGATCACGCCGAACTCTACGCTGCACTTCAAGGTGCTGGATCACTCCAGTTTCCGCAAAGATGCCATGCTGGGCGAACGGAGCATCAACCTGGCGCACATCCTGCAGCACTACAACGGGCGCTGCGAGTTCCTCGAACTGACCATTGACCTGTTCGTCACCAGCAAGTCGGACAACCGCCAGACGAAGAGCGGAGAGCTGGTGGCCATCCTCAATGGCCTCAAGCTGGACATGAGCAAGCTGCAGATCCAGGGAGCGGCAGTCCAACAGAATGGCAATCCACCCGTCCAAGCGGTCAATCCGTCAATGGTCAGCGATGCGACCGCCGGTCGTAGCTGCATGATTTACGGCGGAGTGCGCGCGCGAATGCGACTCCATTCGAGCAGCGGGAATAGCAATGGCGGAGAGAACCGTTCGCCCCTGGCCAATGGTGGCACAGTGCCCAGAAGATCTGCGCCAGATCCACCCGTGTGGGAACAACAGCAGCAGCAGCAATCGCAGGCTCAGCAGCAACCCCTGAGAATGGTGAATGGCAGTGCTGCGGCGGTGCCACAGACAGCATCGTATCCCCAACAGCCGCCAGCTCCTGCACGTCCACTCACTGATCTATATGACGCGCTACCGATAAATACCACGACGGCTGCAGTTTATTTGCCAGCCGGAGGACCTGCCGTGGCAGGTGCCACAGGAGTGGCCGGACCTCCGATGGAGCTGCCCGTCGGGGGACTGCCGGTGAGCCAAAGCACGGATCCCCAACTGCAGCCACAGCCGGCAGACGATGAGCCACTGCCCGCAGGCTGGGAAATTCGTCTGGATCAGTATGGGCGGCGGTACTACGTGGATCACAACACACGCTCCACCTACTGGGAGAAGCCGACACCGCTGCCGCCCGGCTGGGAGATACGAAAGGACGGACGGGGTCGCGTTTACTATGTGGATCACAACACCAGAAAGACCACCTGGCAGCGGCCGAACAGCGAGCGTCTGATGCACTTCCAGCACTGGCAGGGCCAGCGGGCCCACGTGGTGTCGCAGGGCAATCAGCGGTATCTGTATTCCCAGCAGCAGCAGCAGCCAACGGCAGTGACCGCCCAGGTCACGCAGGACGACGAGGATGCACTGGGACCGCTGCCCGATGGCTGGGAGAAGAAGGTGAGCTTAATGGTGTTTATTTCACGAAAATACTTCTCTAATCCGGCTTTTCTTGTGCACAGATCCAGTCGGACAACAGGGTGTACTTCGTGAACCACAAGAATCGCACCACCCAGTGGGAGGATCCGCGCACCCAGGGCCAGGAGGTGAGCCTAATCAACGAAGGCCCCTTGCCGCCTGGCTGGGAAATCCGTTACACAGCCGCCGGCGAGCGTTTCTTTGTGGATCACAACACGCGTCGGACCACCTTCGAGGATCCACGACCTGGAGCCCCGAAGGGAGCCAAGGGTGTGTATGGCGTGCCGCGTGCCTATGAGCGCAGTTTCCGCTGGAAGCTGTCGCAGTTCCGCTATCTGTGCCAGAGCAACGCCCTGCCGTCGCACATCAAGATCACGGTTACGCGTCAAACGTTGTTCGAGGACTCCTACCACCAGATCATGCGACTGCCCGCCTACGAGCTGCGGAGACGCCTCTATATCATCTTCCGCGGCGAGGAGGGCCTGGACTATGGCGGCGTGTCGCGCGAGTGGTTCTTCCTGCTCTCCCACGAGGTCCTCAATCCCATGTACTGCCTGTTTGAGTACGCGAACAAGAACAACTACAGCCTGCAGATAAATCCCGCCTCCTACGTGAATCCCGACCACCTGCAGTACTTCAAGTTCATCGGACGCTTCATCGCGATGGCCCTGTACCACGGCAGGTTCATCTACAGCGGCTTCACCATGCCCTTCTACAAGCGCATGCTGAACAAGAAGCTGACGATCAAGGACATCGAGACCATCGATCCGGAGTTCTACAACTCGCTCATCTGGGTGAAGGACAACAATATCGATGAGTGCGGCCTGGAGCTGTGGTTCAGCGTCGACTTCGAGGTGCTCGGCCAGATCATCCACCACGAGCTGAAGGAGAACGGCGAGAAGGAGCGCGTGACGGAGGAGAACAAGGAGGAGTACATCACTCTGATGACCGAGTGGCGAATGACTCGGTAAGTCTCAAAGCATACTTTTACTTACAGCATCAGATTCAGTAAGAAGATCATTGCAGTGGCATTGAGCAACAAACCAAGACGTTCCTGGAGGGCTTCAACGAGGTGGTGCCCCTCGAGTGGCTCAAGTACTTTGATGAGCGCGAGCTGGAGCTGATTCTGTGCGGCATGCAGGACGTGGACGTAGAGGACTGGCAGCGAAATACTATCTACAGGCACTACAATCGCAACTCGAAGCAGGTGGTCTGGTTCTGGCAGGTGGGTCTTGATCTTAGCTCTATTTTTGGTTGCTCTCTGAATTTCATTCATTACTTGCGCAGTTTGTACGCGAAACGGATAACGAGAAGCGTGCCCGCCTGCTGCAGTTTGTCACAGGGACGTGTCGCGTGCCGGTCGGCGGTTTCGCCGAGCTGATGGGCTCCAACGGACCGCAACGCTTCTGCATTGAGAAGGTGGGCAAGGAGACGTGGCTGCCGCGCTCGCACACCTGCTTCAATCGGCTGGACCTGCCGCCGTATAAGAGCTACGATCAGCTGGTGGAGAAGCTGACCTTTGCCATCGAGGAGACTGAGGGCTTCTGCCAGGAATGAGTGGCAGTCGATTTGTGGTCGGTTTGTTGATTAATGTTTAATTCCAGTTGAGCGCCTGCGTTACCGTCCCGTATTCCCGTATACCCAGAACCCCTTACCATTTCCATTTCCTTTCCCATTTCCCCTATTTGTCGACCGTATGTTGCGTTAAATAGTTACTGTTATTATTATTATAAAATACGTATATAAATTACTTACTATACTGTGTATGCTGTACACACAACACACACACACACACACCTATGTCTGTCTCTGTATTCCTATGTTCGCTAAACCACCTAAACTGTGTGTACGTACAACTAGGCCTTGATTAAGTTTAGTGCCGTCATATCAACTGTAGTGTTTACTTTTTAAAGCAGAGAGCTGTGACCAATGTCAGTTGACCAAGTTCGCACTAATAGCTCCCAGGATGCAGGCTCGCATTTTGCCTAACCGAATACAGTAAAGCTTTACTGCAAGGAAGACCGCTCTTTTAAAATTCTTGTCGTTTGATCAAAGCATTTGAATCCACTTTATGAGTCCTAAACTTCTTTTATTAGATTTCTTTTAATTTGTGTTTTTTTTCTTCGTGATTTGTCAGTAATAATTTTTTTGTTGTTATTTCTTCGTAAAAAATGCACTAAAAAATATCATAACTATTCGCCACTTTAAGAACATTGTCGGTTGGCCATTTTTATTCAAGGAATAGTTGCGTATGCATAAGCATTTTGTAGGCATGCATCCCTCCGTTTCGACTCGCTCACCGCAATCGCAACCAAATGTTAAGTTTTGCCATAAGATTGCACTCTGATTGCTTCTAGTTCAATTGTACAACGAGCTCCGGGCTTGCGATGTTTTAAAACCACTTTATTGGTGAATTTATATTTATATTTATACGCATATGCTCCCCCATGTAAATAGTTTACCCGACCGAATTCAAATTGTTAACGAACTGGGCTTGGTTTACTAGTAGCAAACTGTTTTAAACTGTTCAATTGTTTGTCTCGTATGTATACACAACAAATTTAAATGGAAACTATATATTTTAACTAACACACAAACACACACAGAACTTGAAACACCGCAAAACAAACAAAATATAATGTTAGGTTTTAAAGATACACTTGAATCAATAATAAATTCAAATAGCAATAATTGTTGTTAACAAATCGAAGAGGTGGCAGCGATGCATCGGACACCACAAAGTGTATATGCGGACTCAGACAAATCGGAGGATAGGCAGAGCGGCGTATATAGGGTTGATGATTGATGATTGTGTACGATTACATATTAAATATATATTATATATTAAATAGATTTTATTTAGTTTAATGCAATGTGTACTGTATTATATGAAATAAATGCAAAATTATTTAGTGATACATGCTCTCGTGCTATTTATTACTTGGCTGTGTCGACACTGCGGTTGCTTTTCGCTTAGTCAGCTGCCAAATCGCTGATGCGGCAATAAATTTAATTATTTTAAGCGCATTTTTGGCCAGCGCCTGCATTTTTCATGGCTCTCAATTAAAATGTATATCAAATATGTACAAATAACATTTTCACGCCAGTCGCGTCGACGAGTCTCGTTTTGGTCAGCCGGAGAAATAGTTACTAGTTATCCATACGGCCACAATGGTCCGATGATAGCGTCATCATTACCTCGGATGCCTAACCTACATTTTTGCGAGCGTTTCCTGCTCTCTGCGTGCGCTAAAATTTAACAACTTCTCTATTATTTATTGCGGTTAAATTGCAAAAGCGCAGCAGTCAAAATACAACAAAAAAGCAGATATGAGCCAACGGCAAAGTGGCGGAGTACACTCTTACATGTTTTGGCTACAAATATGTAATATAACTAAATCAAAAAATTAAAAACAAATAAAAACAAAAATGTAAATGCTAAATGTAAAAGTTCTTGCAAATAATTTGTTTCCATATAATAATATAAATATAGGTAATAATAGCAAATAATATATTTAATTACTACAGTTATTCAAACATCCATTTATTTTTACAATGTACTCACAGCAGAGCCGCAGCAACACCTTCGTGCTCCTTGTGGGGCATTGGTGTTGGAGCCCGCTGGTTTCCAGTCCCTGTCTTCAGGCTCCACGTTCTCGCTGCTGCCTGCTGGCTCCAGTTCCGACGCGTTTATATTGTCCCGTAATTACGCCCCAAATGGGCGGTGTCACGGGTCGGCGGAGGCAGCACCTTTCGGCGCCAACCTGGGAGCCCGGGTCCAAACCGGGTCCGTGGTAGGTGCAACCAATTTTCACTTTCATCCATGATTTATGTATGCATTCCCGACTCACCACCACCCATTGCAATGGAAGTTGTTTTTAAAGTTAATAAAAGTTCGCTGGGATGGCTTTAATTACTGGATAATGCCAATTTTATTCTCTATTTTAGCCGATGAGATATGGTGCTTTCCTTTAGTTTGGGCAAAATTGTTGAACATTTAACACAAGTGCAATACAAATTATAAATTAGCATTCTGGACTATCCAAATCCTGTGCATTCTCTATATTTCAAATTTTTAAACGGCCATTTAGTGCGATCGACCAGTGCTGCCCATAGTTTTTACGAATCACCATATTAAATGAAGTTAATTAACAACAGTAATTACTTTTTTATTTTATGTTTCATTTATTGTGCCAACTTGTTTTGGCCAAATGTTTGTTTTTAATAAATAAATTAAGTAAATAATAAATCGACCAATTTGATTTCTTTTAATTGATTTTGCTTTCCCCTGGCAAAAAATATCGGAAAATATCAAATACAAATATTTGAATAGTTTTCGATAGTTGGATAAACAAAAAATCAAGATAGCTCATCTTTAGAAAAATATCGATATAAAAGTTGTTATTGTTGTGCGGTAAAATATTAAAAATTGATAACTAATTTCAAATTATTAAATTAAAATGTACAAAAAATGCAAAATGCGGTACGTTAAAAAAAAAGATCAAAGATCAAATATCCTTATTTGTAACCCTATGTTCTGTGTTTGATCGCTAAATGCTATAGGAGTCCCTCTATTATCGTTACCGAACCGGAGTCTCACTTGGAACGCCCCAAGGAGTTTCTGGAACGCATGGAGAGATCAAGCTCAAAGTCGAAGATACCTTTGGAAAAGAAATGGTTAACACCCGAACAAAAGGAGCAGGCCTGGGAAAGACCGACCACTCCGCCGGCGAGGTAAGACAATACAATGGGAACTTCGATTTACTATTTAAATTGTTTGATTTAATCCCACAACTCGAGTAGTCTCACGAAACTAGTCCTACCTTTGCGAAAAAAGGAGCTCTTGGAACGACAAAGATCCAGGCAACGGCATGCCTCATCCGCCAAATTAGCTTATTATCAGGCACTGTCCTCTCCTGTACGCGATGAACAGTTGAAAACCCCAGAAAAACGGTGTGTTATAATCATATATAAAATCTTTGTATATAAACTTAAATCGCAATATCTTAAATCAGATTACCGGCTACTACTTTATTTTCGGAGCCATGCTTGGACCGACCCAAAGAATTGCCAAAACGTCTGGAGTCATCCGCCTGGCGATCAGTCTCTGCTTCGAAAATACCTACAAGCAGTGAGTTTCTAACGCCCCAAGACAGACAGGGCCCTGCGGAAGAGCCAAAAACTCCAGAGATGAGGTAAGCCAATAAAAATGACGCAAGGACTTACTAATAACTTGCATTTCCCTAACATTTCTCTAGCTCTCCTTTTTGCTATGAACCCGGCTGGGAGGCTCGTCCGCTTCGCACAAAAGAGCTCCTCGAGCGGCAGCGCCAGGCGAGGACAATCAGCCGCTCGGCATCAGCGTCCAAAATTGAACCAAAAAGAACAAAGGTGCCGGTGCCCGCAGCCAGCTTCACAGCCAGCCGGCTGCTGGTGCCCTCGATTGGATTCTCATACCCCAAGGATCCGAAGGTCTGCCTCTCATCTACAGCCAGCAAGAAACCACCGTCGAAACTGACCAACACAAAGCGCAACCTGTTCCATCAAAAGGAGGCATTGCGGCAGAAGCTTGAGAGGATTTCGGAGGATTGGCAGAGAATAGCCGAGCCACAGCTACGGCAGCTCATCGTGGATTTTGTGAACCCTTGTTTGCCCTCAACTGGTGCAAACTATTCGCATCTGAGCAAAGACTCCTATGTAAACCAGCTAACTGAGGCACTGCAGCAGCTCCAGTATCCCAGAGAAGTGCATAGAACCTGGCTGCGGATGCCAAAAAGCCAACGAGCCATGAGCCATGTGCTGGAAATACTCCGTTTCTTGATGGATTTTGCTTATGACGAGAAGAAAGAGAGTTTATGCGTATTTCCCATTGTTCCAGATGGGAAGCAAATCTTTGAGGAGGCTGCTAGAGCCTTCCGCTCAGGCGAAAGACTCACGGAACCAAAACTAAAAGAAGAATCTTGCCCCTCGTCTGACATAATCAGTCTTCAGGAGGAGCTTGAAAATCTAAGGCTACAGCCACAAGACAGTGACCTGTGTACGGAATTGCATGCTCTGCAGCAGGAGAAGCAGCGCCTTCAACAGGAGCTAGCCAACTGCCAGGCGGAGATTAAGTTGTCAGCCTCCAAATCCGCTGATAAGTTGAAAATGCTTGGAAATCTTCACATGAAGAAACTCGCCGACGGAGAGTTACTAAAGAAGCTAAAAGAGCGTGTTAGGAATCAATCATGCAGCATTCAGGATTACGTTAAAATGTTGGATCTGCGGGCGGAGCTATTGGAAGAGCTGCAGCTGCTTCGCCTGCGTCTTCAGAATTTGCGGGACGCCTGAGGCTTAAATTAAAGCGTAGTCAACAAAAGCAGATGTAGAGCATTGAAGCCTTCAATGTGCGCAAACGAGATTACGAATATTCTCTTACTTCAGAGAGCAGCTATCCCTGCAGTTATCCTTGAATGCCACGATTGTAGAGGTCGAAGAGGTTTTGAAGCGGCTCAAGGAAAGTACGGTATTACCTAAATCTTCGCCAGTTAAACACATATCATCGACCTACAGGCTTCCTTTGGGCGAAAACAACCACAACCCTTATTAGAGCCCATAAAGTTCAAGTTAATTTAAGCAAATATTTGCGTGTTACGTAATTTACACACTGAGCCCGGCTATTAAGCTGCTGGCTCTGTAATTCCTCCTTGAATTTCACAGATTTATTTAATTGAATTTATCAACTGGAAGCCTCGACAGTTTCCTGGCCCCTGGATTTAAGTTCGTGTAATTGACATTTGAATGAGTCATCGACAGCTTGCACTACACTAACTCAAAGAGAATAGCGGCAGAACTGAGCTGCCGAACCTTGAAAAATTAATACGCTTTAATCCCCAGAAGAAGCTGGCAATGCCAGAAAACTGCTCTATCTTTGTAGGAAGAACTTAACTCTTCGGCTTAATATTACATACAGTGCAATTGTAATAAATAACTAAGCACGGGCTACCTTATTTCTGTACAAATGGTAAAATTAACAAAACATTTAAGCCTCTTTATAATAATTATAATAGTTATTAAAGCCCAATCTTAGCCTGAAAATTTAAGGTTTAAAAAGTAGATAATACTAAACATTATTGATGTTTTAAATGCTTCAGAAAAGTTTGTTATTAATATATTTTTTCGTTAATTTAAATATATTTTATGCCCCAAGAGTAACTACTATACGGCGCTTAGACTTTCCTGTTGCATATTTGTGGAAGACTTGTGGATTGGCATTAATTTAGAGTTCCTGCAGCAAGGACATCGCATAACGAGGGAGAGTCGCAGTGGGCGGGCGCACCGAGGGCTGCCGGGCTAGATTTATAATGCGTTTGTGTTTGTGCCCCGGAGTGGAACTAATAATCTTATTACTCAGCTGGAAGAGAGATGCCAGCCAGCGTCAGCAGCAAAACTTGCAAGCTATAACCGCACGCACATGGACATGGACATGGCCGGGCTCCGACTATGGCTGCTGTGCAATTAAACAGTGAACAGAGTGCATAAATTATTTCACTGTGCAACAAAATGCTTTAAGTCCGCCGCTTCAAATCCCGGCAGCAGGGAGGTGCTATAAAATACATGAATTAGTCTAATGGAAATGCGAATTCCTACAGCAAACAATGGCAAAATTTCGAATGTATGTAAATTCCCAGCCAAAAACAACACAACAGTCGAGAATTTTGCGCAAATTAAACAAAAACAACACAAGCTCACGCCGTAAGTGCAGAAATGCGTAAGGAAAATGTGGCCCAAATGCCAAGATTATGCTCTATAGTAGTTAGTTCAGGCACGGAAATAGTTATCTGCTCCACAACGTGTGTCATAACCCGATCCTTTACCTGGGAACTGAGAAAACCGAGCTCACCTTTAAAACTTGCTCCCAACTCTTGGGTTAACACAATTATGGTCGGCATGTGGTGGGGAATGGTTAGGTGGGGAAATGACGCTTGATGCCAGCCTTGTACATTATTTTCCTTTACAAAACAAACACTCACCTCGGCAGCCAGCCGAGACGTAAGGAGCCAGCCAGTCAGTCAGTCAGTCACTCACAAAAGGAGCAGCATCCTCCGACAGGCAGCATCGCTGGAGTGAAATAATCGCATATCGTAAACTTTGACTTGGAGCTAATGAAGAATTGCGGAGCCTGCGAGCTGCAATTGAGTTAATTAGCCGAAAAGAGAACTTTGAGTGAATGGAAAGTGGAAAGTGTCGTGACGTTCATAAACAGTGGAAGCTCCTGGAATGACAGGTATTTATTTATGAATAAGTCTTGCTGTTTCCATATCTCCTTATAATCACCCTGAAACTCCTGCTTTTGTTTAAAGAATTTAACTTTTTCGCCTGAATTAGGATAAACCCGCAATCTGTTGGCGGTAACTAGTGAAATTTCACTGTACTGGTGTTCATACGGAAACTTTCGAAATGGTTCGATTGTCAAACAAAAAAAAGAAAATTCACTCGACAAAATAAGAGCAAAATGCTATCGCCAATTTCGCTGTGTGAAGAGGGAATCGCGGAAAATCAAAAGGCACTGTTTTTTCTCCTACGGCATTCGGTATCCTTTGCATCCACCATTGCTCTCCTCCTCCTTGACACTAATGGAAAGTAACGATAGTTGTTGTTTTCTGTTTAATTTCGAGCTGCCAACGGGTATTCCCCGCTTTAAGTTGAAGGGGAAGCCTGCTTAAATTCTGAATCGCGCAGCGCGGAAGCCAATGAAATTTGTATGCGGAGCGGTGGAAACCACGGGATGACTCGCTGACTGAACTGTTTTCTATGTTGCCCATGGACTAGCTGCCATGGACTTCTATCCGGGATGGATTCTCGCAAAAGGGGAAGCGAAAAAAAATGTCAACTGCAGCGTGACCAAGTCCACGTCCACCGTTCCCAGCCAATGTCGAGTCATGCGATTGCAATATTTATGCAGTTTGTGCAGCGTTCGCTATATTTGACAGTTGCTCTTCCGCTCAGCCGCCGGGACATCGGGGAGATATCCTGCAAGCGAGCATCCCCGTAATGAGTTTAGGCGCACAAGAAGATTATTTAATTCCAAATCAATTTGATTGTCGATATTGTATTATTGCAGAAGCGAGAATGGGGAATGGGAGGTATAAGACTCTATGTGATTATGGATTACTTTCATTTGTAGACCTAATTATCCGACAAAATATGTTTTCTATAAAAACATTTAATCAATTTATAGCTTCCGTATTTTAAACATTTTATAATTTAGAAAAGAAATAATAAGAAAATCTGTTCCAGACAGGAAAATTAGTTTAATTAAACGTTTTTATATAAACTATTAAGCCTTGAACTGTATTACTACCCCCAACCTCTTTTCACATTTTTATTTTCCTAATGATTTTTAGAGAGCAGAGCATTTAACCTTCGTTGTGGTGGTCGTAATTGTTATTACTCAATTTTTTTCTGCGCATTTCAGCGCTTTTCGGCTCTAGGAAGTTTGCTTGCTTAGCCAGGCGTGCAACAGCCACTGCCACAGTGGCAAGGACGCAGGCCAAAGGGTGGAGGAAATAGGCAGGACGATGCGATGCTGCAGCAGGTGGCGCGTGCGTTGCTCGAACGGCAATTGCATTATCAGTAAATTATATCTGCGGCGACGCCGCTCTGGCTCCACCTCCCGCTTTTCCGGCTTTTCCCAGTGCCGACATGTTGGCCATGTTTACGGGTTGCCTGCGGCCATGTTTGCTTGCTCCTGCTGGTCCTGCTTTTGCCTTGGTTCTGCCTGCTGCTCCACCATTGTTGGATGGCCGGATCCGGGTTTGTTGTTGGTGCCGCTGCTGCTTGTTTGTGCGCCATTTTCGGCGCTTTCCTGCTGATTTATGCAAAACTGTGGCATTTTTCAATTGCATTTTACACTCGTCCTGCAAGTTTCGGCACCAGCTCCGGATACGGAGGCTCCAGGCAGCAGGCTCCACGCTTCGTGCTCCATGCTCCGTGCTCCAGGCTCCTGACTCCGGGGTCCTCTTTCCTTTCGCTTGTTTGTGTTGTACAATTTTCACACATTTGTGCAACTTTGCCACCGAAATGTGCAACACATTGCCCCCGTCGCCTTGTTGTTGCTGCTGCTGTTCCATCTTCGCAAGACCTGCCACGCCCCCTGCCATCGCAAGCCCCCTTGCAGTCAACTGCATTTTATTGCCACAGATGGGAGTGCCGCTGTGTGTGTTTGGGATCCATATAGCCACGATATCCACGCTCGGTTTTGCGCATTTAATGCCGAGTTATAACTTTCACGTGGGTTGCTTTAGTAGTTTTTTACACGCTCACCCCTTACACACCCCACCCCCAGCCTGAGTTACGTGGCCACATAAAAAATATCCCTTCCCGGTGAGGGGTGTCTCCCGCTCGAAAGTGTCACTTATGCATAGAAGATTTGCGATGCATTTTTCAATGCCTAATAAACGTAATTTCAACGCTGTTTATCGTGTGACAGGGCACATAAAATCTGCTTCTCTAACACATTTATTTGTTTATGGATCGTGAAAAGCGCTGATTGATATGGAAAATAGATTGCTGCATATGGGAGTGTTTATTTAAAACAGAAGTCTATGGTTTATGGATATTTTTACTATATTACATTCGGGGTAATGCAATGAACGAAGGTTCTTAATAAAATTTATACTCCATCTGTTTCGTGTTCTTATTACAAAAGGTTCTTCTTGCCAGTCTCTTTGCAAACCACCCTCGCCCCCAAATGAACTCTGATTTTGTAGCATCAATTTTCCAGCTAATTGCAAAAATAAGCAAAATTATGTGCCGGGCCATGAACACTGGCACTTAATTCCCATGCTCTCACTCTCCCCCCCACACAGTCATTCCATCTTGCTCTGATGCATTGCCAATCGGAATTATGCACTTTGACAGGGAGCGCATTTAGTGTTAATCATACGCCCTGTTGCACGGCAGTTGCATCCTGCTTGCTAATTCAATCTGCCAGAGCGAGTGCACACAGCGAGTATTCACACTAAATAATTAAATATAGTATAGTATGTTTAATTTGAAGAGAAGTGAGAGAGGAAATCCGATTTAGGTGGAATTCAGCAAACAAATTTATTGGCGCATAATTCAAGGCGGCGCAGCGATGATGATGCCCCGCACTGACGATGATGCATTGCGGGGCAGGAAGCAGCCCCAGATATGAATGAATGCAGCTGGCAATTTATGGCAACCTAGCGGTGCAACGACTACGAAGGAGGGAGGGTGGATGGATTTTTTTGGGGAGTGGGGATACTTTGGGACAAGGCCGTCGCCTTGCCAAAAGCAGCAAACCGGCAAAAGGAGAAAGAAACGCCAGCTACAGAAGCCATGGCGATGGCAGAGCGGAAACGGAAATGGAAATGCGCAAATGCAATTGTCACACACAAACGAACACACACAGCTCAGCTCGGACGGGGTGAAATTTTAATGGAAAATTGGTGTACTCGTCGTGGCAATAAATGAAGCTCGCATTTCTATACGCCCGGCTAATAAAAGGCCCACCCAAGTTGGAGTGACAGCCGACAAGCGGCTAGACAACACGAGGCCCCGAAAACACTGAAGGGGCTGGCCCTCTGTAACCCCGTCAGAGGGTGGCCTATTCTGGCAGGGGTTTCTAGAGCTTGGCCTCGCCCCGAGATTGAAGGTACGCAGATCAATTTGTCAAGTCTGGCCCCCGGGCGAGTATCCTTCAAAGGAGCACCTCCGCTCGGCTCTGTTGTTCAATCTTTATGCCTGCCGCTTAATCTTTCAATTTGCATATTACATAATCTGAGCCTGAGTGTGGGTCTGGCAGAGGTGGGAATGTGCTGAGCCACCGGAAAAAATTAGGTATTTATTGCCTTAGAAAAATAACATAAAATAAATGATAGTTAGGTTTTATCTAAAATAAGAGTTCTATAACTCATTAAGTTTTTCATACTTTGCCTCTTACGTTTTATTCAATATTTCTCCTGGTGCACTAGCCCATATAACCTGACAATCAAGGCAATGCTTTATGGTCACTTGAATGCAGCACGCATTGCCAGGGGGCCTCGAGGGCTTAAGGGGGGCTGAGGTGGCCGCAGGCAAACACTTGACGTGAGCTTATGCGGCACCGAGTTGCGCATACGCCGTGTGGGCCGCACACCGGCCCAACCGCTTATTGAATATGCTGATGTAGGTGGAGCGGGCAAGTGCAATGTGCTATGGAAGCGCCAGCTCTATGTTGATATATGTCACACAGACTGGGCAAAATAAACTGCACCAAAGTGGGGGGCAGTGTGGCAGTGTGTGTGGAAGGGGCGTGGCCTGCTCCACTTACTGGCCATCGATGATAGGCGTTGATACAGTTGCTGTAACAGGATTAGTCCTGGATTTGGCTTAGTTTGTTCGATGGAAGGGGAGCCAGGAACAGAAAGCACTGGCAACTCCAAACATTATGCAAGACAAATCCGTGACCGAGGACTGCAGGTTAATGGGACAACCTCCACTGGATGGCCGGCCACTGCGCCAGTCAAATATTATTCGTTGCTGCCCCCAAATAAAATGCAATTATTGTCCATCTATCAAATGGCCAGCCGGCTGAGAGTGTGTGTGTGTGCGGGCAGGTACTGACGTAGGCTTTTAATTGCTTTGGTTGGGTCTGGTCTGTTAACTATTGGCAGGGACTGTGGCTTACTTGGGCATGCAAATGGAAATTCTCTTAGTCGGCTTAGTGAGCCAACCGAAAAAGATTGCCTTCTAAATTCAACTAAAAGCCATAGATTGCCATTTTCCCAAATTCGACTCCATGTGAAATTCGGTTATTCTCCTCTTCGATGAAAATTGATTTTCGGACATGATACAAATTTTTAGTTAAGCTTCCCTCCACCACCGCCTTCGACTTCTCTTTTAAGCGACAGCTCTTTGTTTGTTTTTCTTCGACCCACGAACCCCTCAATTAACAACTTTTAGTCGAATGGAGGAGAGGAAAGGTAACCCCAATTAAAAACAACGCAAAACAAAGGGAAACCCGAACGAAAGGAAACGGAAATGGACATGGAGGAGGAAGAGGATGCGGAGGGAAGCCGAAGCAACTGAAAGTTTTGCCGCATAACAATTAATTAAATTTGTATTCGTTGCCTTTGTGTGTCGCTCTTGTTGTGCAACACACACAAAATATTGAATGTCAAACAATGGCAGTGCCGGCGCCGCCGAGCAATGGAATGGAATGGAATATTCCAACTGTAACCGAGCTCTATAATTATAAGTCAGGTGAGACGGAAGGCAGGACCTTGACTGATGGGCTGGATGTCTAAGGGCCGCTAAGGAGAGGAAGTGTAAGCGCAGACGTAAGCATAAAAACAATTAAAACTTTTGCCAAAGTCAAAGACAGGAGTTGCCAACGGATACACTGGACATTAAATTAATTAATTTATTTATTTCTCAATTTTATGGAGAATTATGATCTATGGATTCATGGATATATTTTAAATAGGCTTCGAAATATAGTTCCTCTAAAATAATAAATGTAGCTTTAGAAAACAAATATCTTATGCTTTTTATAAATTTGCAAATACTTTATTATTTTGTTAGATGTATGATGCTGCATGATAGCTCAAGTCAAACTTTCGACCTTAGGTATCTCCCTTAAATCACTAAGGATTTCCCAAGCAGTTCCTGCTTGACGTACCGGATTTTGAAGTTTTTCCCCGTGCAATGCTCACAGCTCCCTGCCCTGCAATTAGTTGCCCGGAGTGGCTATAAAAAGCAGGCCAAAACATTGCTCCCGACACTCGCCCGGAGCGGCTGACCACTCGACTTGCGGCAAGACGGCCCCATCGATAGTATCCACTTGAATTCATCGCCGGAATGATTGACAGCGGGGAGCCGGAGCCTGCCATTGCTGGCCACTTCTACCGCATCCCTCGTTTCTCTGCGAGAATCGTTGGCATCTGGCCGGAGATGAGAAGGAGCAGTGGGCCATGGTACAGCCATCTCCTGTTCGTGTTCGCCTTTCTGGTGGTCCTGGTGGGGGCTGTGGGCGAGGTCTCCTATGGCTGTGTACACCTGGACGACCTGGTTGTGGCTCTGGAGGCCTTCTGCCCCGGCACCACCAAGGCGGTGTGCGTGCTGAAGCTGTGGGTCTTCTTCCGCTCCAGCAGCCAGTGGGCGGTGCTCATCCAGCGCCTGCAATCGATGTTGTGGGCAGCGCGACGCGAAGAGGGCCAACGGATGCTGGTCGCACTGGCCACCACGGCCAGCAGGCTGAGCCTGTTGCTCCTCAGTTCTGGTACGGCGACCAACACTGCCTTCAACCTCCAGCCTCTGATTATGGGCCTCTATCGTTGGCTTTTTGAGCTGCCCGGTCAAATCGAACTGCCCTTCAATATCATGTGAGTATGATGAGGAGAATATCCTGGGGCTCAATTGAGTATCCTCAAAATCGAGTGCCCCAGTTATCCCTTGAGCTTTGAGAAGAGCTTGTAAAACGAAGAAAATATATGGCTGATTTGCTTCAATGCATTCCAAAAGGTAAAAATATAATTGAATTATTTTTAATCTAAGCCTAAGGCATTACTTTTAAAGTAATACCCATGTGGTTTCTTATTTGAAATAGATTTGAAATATAATCCGTAAATAAAATATATTATTCTTTGTAAGTTCTAAAAAGTATTGAAAGCAAGGCCTCTGAGTATTAGTTAAGCAATATTAAAAGTCTTATAATGAGAGGTTATCATAAAAAATAATGTCTAAAAAGTACATTTATAGCTTACCCATGATTAACCCTTATTAACCATTGAGTTTTTCTATAAATTCATTCTTTTAATATACTTTAAATGTATCAGTAAAATTATTTTTTATCAGTGACCTGAAATCTCAGACACTTGAACAAAAAGCAAGCAACTTTTCTTACTCAATCGATAAAGTTAATGAAAGTCGTTAGCCACTTTTTGTGCTGAAAATCTTTAACCAATTTGGTTAATGAATCGCAAGGAATTGCAAATGCATTAATTATGGTTCGCCACTCGGACTCCCGGCACCCTGAGGTTACTCTTGGATTCGGGCATGGAATATTAATTTTAACACTCGATATTCCGCTGCTCCTTGTCACCAGATTGCCGGCGTTCGCCGTTCAGCCTGCTCTGTTTCCGGTCACCTACGTGCTGCTGACCGCTTCCGGCGCCTGCACTGTGTTCGCTTTCAGCTTCGTGGATGGCTTCTTCCTCTGCTCCTGCCTCTACATCTGCGGCGTCTTCCGACTGCTGCAGCGGGACATTCGCAGGATATTCGCCGATTTGCATGGTGGTGGTGAGTGAGTGCCTGTGTGTGTGTTTGCGTGTCGTAACTGGCAAAGATGACAATGGCTTTGCTCCTTTGACTCTTCTTGGCCTATCTCCGTCTGTCAGATTCCGTGGACGTTTTCACGGAGGCGATGAATGCGGAGGTGCGCCAAAAACTGGCCCACGTCGTCGAGCGGCACAATGCGATTATCGATCTGTGCACGGACCTAACACGCCAGTTCACCGTTATCGTTTTAATGCATTTCCTGTCCGCCGCTTTCGTCCTGTGCTCTACCATCCTGGACATCATGTTGGTAAGCTGTTTTTGCCTGCTTCAGGGGCTCGCGAAGATTTTATTTTTGGGGGTTCAGGCAAGGATTTCTTTTCAATATTTATTAATATTTTTTATACGTACAATAAATAATAGAATTAACTAACTAACCTAGTAAGAGTGGCAAATATAATCCACAATATTTAAATAACAAGAAATCTTAGTTAATAAAACCCCCTTAAATAGTATTTCCCAGACGCCCCTGACCTTACACCTCGCCTGCATTCGCGGGCCGTTTTAAAAGTTTTTCCCTGTTTGCTGTTTTTCCCCAACTCGTCTCTCTCAGGCAAAGCCAGGTCGTCCCTCCACCTGACTTTCCCCGACCTCGGCTCCTTCTCGATTTGTTTGTTTGCTTTGTGGCTGCGACTGCGGCTGCGGCTCTCCCGTGGCAATTTATAAGCGCATGAATTGTAACGGCTCCGAAAAAAGTTTTTAATGCGACTTTCGCACGTTTTCCGGTGTCCCGGACACCGGAGACCCATAAGCTGTTGGCCGCTGCAACTGCCGAGCAGCTCCGAAAATGTTCGGATGGGTTCTCGCCTGCCCAATGGGATAAGCGTTGGCGACACTTCTTGCGACTCAGCCGCTCCTTACGCGGCTCAAAGTGCTGAGTTATCCATTCGAAACTTGTTTATCGCTCGGGGGTCCCGAGGCAAGCGATCTATTATCACTTTTTAACTTTGTGCGTTTCTTTTTTCGGGAAAACCGGAAAAGTGAAAAACATATATGACACTAGGAGGTCCCCCAAGAGCTGAAGAAACAATTTATAAATAAATAAAAAGTTTACCATTTCACACATTTGATAAGAAGAAAAGGACCTTCAACTGTTTTAAGTAGAAATGGAGTTAAGTAGTTTTAAATATTTTTGATTTATGATTTATATCAAGAATGAACCTTAAAACGTTATAAATATGTATAGATTAATAACAAAGTATTTTATTACTATTTTTAAAACATACAATTAAAGCTTTACCATCTACAGTTTTCTGGGGTTATTTAACATATTCTATTTTCTCAAATATTAACCTTGGACCAAATTTCCAGATTGACCTTTTTGGCACATTAGAAAAATAGGAAAAACAAACTAAACCATTCAAAGAAAGTATAAAAAAGAAGAGAAAACAAATGCAGTTTATTTTGGCCAAATCCTATTTGGGTCTTGTAAAATGGAGCGTGCTTTCAGTTTTATTCACTCGGCGACATGCATAAATCGCATAATTCTTTTTCAATGCCGAAATGGAAAGCCGGACAAGTGGAAAATGGAAAAGAGAGAGATAGGCAGGGGGAAAAGCTATCAGAGTGAGACCGCAACTAGCCCAAGACCATTTGCCAAAGAACATTGCTTTGATGCTTTCGCATTTCGCAACTAGTTCAAGCTCGGGCAAACTACTGCGTAAAGTGTATTTAATAATCCCCTGCAGTTTTCCTCTCCACCACAAGCAATTTCTCTCCAATTAATGGCATAGTCTCTCCTATCTAATTCTCCTGCATTTTCATATTATTTTATTTCATTTTCCCTGCCCTCTGTCTCCTTCGCAGAACACGTCGTCGCTGAGCGGCTTAACCTACATCTGCTACAGCGTCGCGGCCCTCACGCAGCTTTTCCTCTACTGCTTCGGCGGCAATCACGTCGGCGAGAGTGTGAGTAAGACTGCTCGCACTTTTCCCGCTTTTTCTCGCCATTTTTTTCGCGACCATTTTCCCACTTCCTTTTCACTTGCACGAAACCATTTTCATTTCCATCATTCATTGGGTTTAGGATACCCTAAAGAAGGGGTTGTCTTGGGTTTAGCCTGGGTGTAGAACTGCAATTTATTATTTAAAAATAATTTCCTATTTTTTTGGATACATAAGCAACTCCTGTTTGTTAGGATTTATTTTTAAAATTGTTTTACAAAATATTCCTAAAAAATTAGCTAAATTCTTTAAATAAAGGTAATCCTGTTTTTTCCGTTTCTTAATCATAAATAATTTTTACATCTCTAAAGAGTGTTTTTAAAGTAATACGTTTATTAATGAGTTTTATTCATTTTTTAAAGAAGTGATAAGCCAAGAAAACAATAAAAATGTTCAAGTTCTTGGTCTCCAAAATATAAAGAAGTTTAATTAGGAAAACAAGCCAATACAAGTTTTATAGTTTGTAAAAGTTTATTACAAAAATTTCAACTTTTAAGACTCGAATTCTCAGATCTTTGAAATCGTTGTTATAATTTTGAATGTAAAATTTTTCTAAGAAAATGTATACTAGGGCAAAACCAGTTTTGACTACAGAAAATCTTTTTCCTTATCTGAATCTTTGTAAAACAAGTTTTTTTATACAATCTTTACAATTTTAATTACATAAATACTATAATACTATATAATAATACTATATGATTAATTGTAATAAACACATTAAAAGTATATAAGCTAAATGCCTGTTAAAGTATCCCTATATTCGGTTCCACTCCGCTTATTTTCATTTGCTGCTCGTGTCCCTACTTTCGTTTTTGCAATTCCTGTAATTTCAATTTGACGCTAACATTAAGCAGCCAGGCGGCCACATAAAAAATGATGTGCCATACACAAATTGCACTTGTGATAAAATTTTAATTACACAACAAAGTGCGGAGGACTGAGCACCGGCAGGGATCCAGTTCCTGAGCCAGACGTAGCCTAAGATTCAGCTTCAGCTTCAGATTCAGAACCAGATCCAATTCCATTCGCAGAGCGCTGCTGTGGCGGACGTGCTGTACGACATCGAGTGGTACAAATGCGACGCGAGGACTAGAAAAATGATTTTAATGATATTGCGGCGTTCGCAGCGGGCAAAAACAATTGCGGTGCCGTTTTTTACGCCCTCACTGCCAGCTTTCGGTTCGGTATGGGACTGTGTGTGCGATGCGTTGATTATGATAATAAATGTTTATGTTTCCATTCCCCTCTCTCCACTCTCCCAGATACTCAGCACAACCGGCTCATATATCACGCTGCTGAAGACGTTTCTGTAAGCCTACGCTGCGTATGATTGATATCCCGGATTGGATTTGCCACAGCGCCAGCCGCCACTGTAAATTTGTCCTTCGCCGTTGTGTTTGTTTAAATTAAAACCTCCAACCGAATGGACATTAAATTGCCTGTGAATCAGCAACAAGTGCCGCCTGTCCTGGCCGTAATTGTTTCATTTAAATATTGCGATGATCTCTTCTTCGTGCGGATTCCAACTAATGAAAAACACTTGCGGCTACGGGCACATTAATTGGGTCAGTGTTGGTGAAGGGGAACGGGGCAAGGGGGCATGGGGGAAATGGGTGGTGTGGCATGTTGGGGCGTTGGGTGGTGCGGTGTGGTGTGGCTCTGTGGCGAAGACAGTAATGGCGTTTTTATGGCGCCATCTTGAGCTCTCCGCACCGTGGAGCTGTTTTTGTTAACACAATATTTTCGCTCTCTCTTTTCAGCGGCAAATATCAATTATAATTTCTGAAATTCGAGACTGTTATGGCTGTTATGGCTGAGGCTGCCGCAAATGGTTTTTCTTGTGGAATTATCGCAGGTTTATATAGATTTTATTCTTAAAGGCAACATAAAAGATTATGAAAATGCTTAGCAATCTTTTAATCGGTTAAAATCATTCAGATAAATTGTAGATCTTCTATAGGCACAGTTCTTTAACAAAATAATCGAAATTTGGCTGAAAATCAATTTAAATCTTGAAATTATACTCATATATATTGATTACAACAAAAATCGTTGTCTGCCATAATTACTTTCATGAAATCCCTTACATAAACTATCAATATTTCCGCATTTTATTTACCATTTAAATAAATTGAAAAATCAATAAAATAATATACATTTTATTTGTTAAACATTATCCTCTTTACAAGCATAATGACACGACTGCATTTCCAACAGATATCAATTTAAGCAGCGCCACGTTATTTGCTTTTTGATTATGTCTTTGATTACTTCATTTGCATATGATGTTGATGATGATGATGTGTGTGTTCCCACAGTAGTTTCTCCTTGCAACTGTCAGATCTGCGCATATTTTCCATTTTCCCAGCCAACTAATTGAATTGAAAACTATGGGGAGCTGTTTATTTACTAAGTACTCACCGCAATTCACAAAGAAAGTTTGCCACTGCACAGAATGAAAAGCGAGTTGTGTAGTTTCGTTTCAGTTTATTGTTGAGAGAATTCATTCCATTGATTTATCCATTTGGTTTGTCATCACATAAATTATCTAAAATCTGCTTACTGGCTTACGTGTAGTAAATTCATGCCTACCCATAGTAATACTCGCTACACACACTCATGTGCAATACCAAACTTAGTCGAGCATGCCGCCATTGATTTCATTTGGCTCCTCGCTTTTCCGCGTTCCCACATTTCCGCATTTCCGCTTTCTGCCTTTCACAGTTATTATTTTCATTCAATTTTGCATTGCCGAGTGCCGCGTGACTAAATTTCATTTTGCCCATAAATAAATTCCATACAAGTTAGTGTTTATAATTAAGTTTTTGCTTTTAGTTTATCAGATGATGAGAGTTCTGCCTTTATATAATATATATTACAATTTTCGGTTAGTATTACGTGGTGTGTGGTGTGTGTGTGTGAGTGTTATCCTTAGCTTTTTTTTTCGTTTTCGCCTCTGGTTAGCCCGGCTCTTCGTGTGTTAAGACAGCATGAAATGTTTATAAAGTCGATGCGTGCGAGGAGGTTCCTTTGTCAGGAGGAGAGCCTCAGTAATGAAATAAAATACACACTTTTATATATGTGAGTATCCGAATGGCATGTATGTGTATATATCCGGTAAACTGCTCCGCATCTTTGTGGTATTTACAGAGAGTGTCATCCTTCTGTGCCTCCCGCTTTCCTCCTTTCTCCTTGCGAGTCTCGTGGCCCATGTCCCGTGTCCCGTCTCCTGTGTCCTTCGCCATTCGTCCCATGTCCTTGCTCTCCATGCCCCATCCTCCGGCCTTTGCATTCTGCATTTTACATTTTGCAGTGTCTCATTTCGCACAATGAAATGTAAATATTAAAAGGAAAACAAACATTTGCCTGAAAGGGAAAGCGGCTGCCTTGTTTGCCTCTACCATTTTCCTTTTGCCAGTTTACCAGCCTTCTAAAAAACATCTCGCAGCAGCCAGCACGGAAAACTGCCAACGTCATGGAACATAATTTTCTCGTTCTGCTGCAATTACAATGCTAACAGTGCTGATGATGACGACGACGGCGTAAAGGACGAGGGCGAGGACGACGACGACGATGCTGGGGACAAGTTTCGGTCTCAGTTGCTGACAGCCAATACTCCAGCTCCCACTCCCAGCCAGAGTATCAGCTGGAGCAGCTGGAGTGGACTGGGGAAGGACCTTGCCGACCCGCTCTTCTGCATGGCAGCGGGATTTTCATCTGCGAGGGAGACAAACAGCGGGACAATGAGCATGTGTATTCAAATTTCGACGAGCACAAAGCCATTAACTATGCTAGGCCAAGTAACTTAATTTAATTGTGACCTACACAGAAATAAAAAGCCCAGAAACAAGCTAAAAATAAAAAAGGAAACAGAACATACAATGAGAAGAGTATTGTAGAAGTTCCCCATTCATAAATGATATATTCTTCCTTTTTAAATGAAGAACTTCTACAATGCCTTAATAATTTAAAAATATATACGTGCTTAAATAACGCCATATTTCTCGTTGTGCTGACTTTGAAAGTGAGCTGTGCTTAATGGCGGAATGGATGCGACGCGTGTTTGCCCCGGACTAGATAAATGACATATGTGTGTCTGCGTATACGCAATATTTCTGCGGCCTTTCTTGCCCGAGCAAATGTTATTCCAGGCGCATCATTTGTCAATGCTTTGTTTTGACTCGTCACAAAGAAAACTCATCCTCCGCGCACTGATTTTTAAGGCCAAAAAGGGGCGAGGTGGTGGGAGAAATGAGTAATGCGTGGGAGAAGGCTCTGCGAGTGCAGGGTATCTCTGGGGGTCTATAAATAAGTTGGGGAATTGGATTTCCATTTTCGGTTAAATCATTTTTTATTGCCGCCAAAAGGAGTGGGGCTAAAGAAATGAGTCTGTCTGACTTTCTGAAGATTATTTCGATTTAATCTAAAAGGATTTTAATGCGAGTAAATTACATATTTAAATAAATTTAAATTAAATCATTTGATGACTGAAATTCAATTTATAATAATGAGATACTTAGAATGCTTAGAATAATTCCCTATTTCACACACTTTTTCAAAACTCCGCTTAGAGAATATTCCCGGTCGTGGTAACGCCTAGACGAGACCGTCACTCCGCTCTTATCATTTCTGTTAAAATTTTATTGCCTTTGATTTATTATCTGTATTTATGCCACCAGTCACAGTCCCAGTCACATTCTCTGGAGCTGGGACTATCTGGGATCCCACACCCACCACTCCACTCCACTCCACTCCACTTCAGTCCGTCCTTTGGCTGCCACATGTGGGGCATGATTAAGTGCCTTCTTGCAACTTACTCCTGACATTTAATCATATTTATTACGGCTTCGCCGGGAGAGGCGGACCGACAGCAGACCCGATGCTCTTTAAAATGCAAATTCCTGTTCGTACAACAATTTCATTTGAATAAACAACTTAACAACTTAAGTGCTGGACATTTCGCTTAACATTTGATACTGCATAAAAACTAGGACTACCAACGGAACGACTTGCGCTTCAATTTGCTGCGAATGGCCTGCGCATAAAAGGTCATAAAAAACAGTGGAAATTGCTGGACAAAAGACGCGTCAAGTTTATGCCCCTCATTTCGCAGCTTAAAATGTCTTAATTCCCGTCTAATTTATGTGTAAAATATGCAAAGCCAAGTCTGTGCGTTGTGCTCTTCCAGCCGCATTACTCATACGCCAGGGAGGCCCGGCGGAGTGGGAAGTGGCGCCCAAACAAACAACCGGATGAATGATGGAGTGAGAGAACTTTTAGTTTTTAGGCCGTGTCCGTGAATGAATGGAGCCTGGGCACAGTGCCGCCCAAAAGGAAGGACTACCGCAGGCTCTTGGCTTTCGGGAGTTAACTGCTACTTGGGTGTCCTTCTCCACTGGCACAGACTTCAGGCTGTCAGTGTAGGTAATAGGCTTAGAATAGAGCCTGGACAGCACCTGGGACGGAAGTCAGAAACTTTAAGACACTCAAAAAAAAAAGAGTTAAATGTCCAGAAGCGATTGGATATGAAATATGGCAGCTGCTTAGTTAAAATATTTTAAAGAAACCCAAAGACCCCGGTAGGGTTAGTTTAGCTATGTGAATTTATTTTCCCAGCAATGTAATTTTCTCTTTTCCCAGTGAAGTCCTCACTAGCTCACCCAGGGTCCCCCGACTCACCATTAATCACATGAACCAGGACGCTGGCACTGCTGGCCGTCGTGGGTTGACACGTGTAGTTGCCGGTGTCCGTGGTCTGGGCATTCGAGATGCGGAGCCTGCGGAAGGGGATTATAGAGCACACTAAAAACAACTCAATTAGACTGACGGCTGCCTCCTACCTGGACTTGAGGGTGTCGCCCAGCTGCGATTCCATGGCGATCCGAGTGGCGAACTCCTTCTGCAGGTCCACCTCGCTCATTATATCGTTGGGCGACACATCCTCGGCGATACCCTTGGCGGGACTCCTCTGCCTCTCGGCAGGACTCTCCGGCTGGCCATCGTCCGCATCGAAGGGTGTGATCATGTGCTCGCCGCGATACCAGTAAATCGGACCGATGTCCTTCACCGACGGCTGCTGCACCAGACAGTTGAGGATTATGGCGCTGCCCGCCTTGAAGTGCAGATCGTGCGGCCCACTGATAACCGCCTTGGCATCCGGCGAGATTTCTGCAAAAAGAAGTAACGAACCCACAAAATGAATCGAGAACACGAATTGTAGGTGGAAAAGTTGAATAACCAAAATCAATTTGGGGCAATCGGTCGTAAAACGAATTTGCAGCCAACTGAATGCACATAAAAAGTTTTAATCATAAAACTTTATGGAATAACTTTTCAATTGCACTAAATTTAAGTAAGCCCGGAAAAAGTCCGGGCGGAAGGTAGTGAGAAAATCACACCAGACATGGCCACACAGACGTCTCTGTGTAAATAAACTTATGGATATGACTGTGTATGTGCACACGCCCGAATGGAGAGTCGCACATGCGGCTGTGAAACTGGGTTAATAATAATATTTATTATGCATTGGACTGTGCAAATAATAATAATTAAAAAATATACCCGAAAACAGGAGACATGCCGTGGCAAAAGGAAATAAAAATACAACTGCCGCACTGTGGTTTTCGATTTAATTTGCTAAATTACCAAGGCGACGAAGGCAATCTTAATGGGGCTTAAAACTTAGGTAAGAAGCTTAAAGTTAGGCGGATATTTTTGGGGCTTTCTGCAGATCAAGTTATTAGTTTTGGTCTTTCTTATAATCCAACACATTTTTGAGAAAGGAAAAATTATCTATTAATTTCTTAAGGCGAAAGGAGATAGATGAGGGGAATTGTAAGTTTTTGATGTTTAATAAATTATTAAATATGTTGTCAAAAAATTGCCCTCTTCGACCCACTGTGGCCGCGAGCAGCTCATAAAAGTGCATATGATGATGATTACATGGGTCGCAGGATGCTAAGGGATATCCTGTGAGGGGGGGTTAAGGCGTCTGCGAGGATCTCGCGCCCCCTCTCTCTCCCTGCTCCCTGCTGTGTCCCCGCCCTTAACACTCGATGTGTTTTTTTCCGTCTGTTTGTTTGCGTCTGTGGCATATGTTGAGCGTGAGTCTGTGAGTTAAAAAAATCCCATTGCGCCATTAAGAGTGCGTGTGTATTGGTATCCCCCCTCGCCACCCATTTTGCGAGAGTGTTTGTGCAGTGTCACTGCGTTAAAGGCAATTAACACCCGGCAGGGCGAGGGCAAGGGAAAATCCAGAAAAGGAGACAGACACACTCAGAGAGAGAGACAGAGTGAGCGAGAGACCAGAGCCCGCTATTTTTCATTTCAGTTTTTCATTTTTCCTTCATTTTTCAGCAGCTGTCGCTAAAGTTCTGTGTGCATTTTGTGTGGCGGCGCATGAAGTTTTTTAATTTAAATATTTCACGAAAATAAAATGCAATGCGCCTCTGCCAGCGTGCGCAGCAACAGCAACAACAACTGCAGCGGTCAGAGAGGCGTTAAAAAGGCTCTGGATTCCACTAAGGTCAAATGGTTGTAATTACCACTTAGAAAGGTTGCGAAAATGTAATCAAGGCAATATCCATATTAAATGCTAGAAAAAATCATGATGGGTCTGAGGCGATGCGCGGAAAAGTATGCCACAGAAATGGTTAGGGATTAAAACATACGCAGTGGAAATATTATGGAAAAAATGCAATGCTTCGGAAAAACTGCTGGCAAATATTTGTGCACTGTCTGAAATAATAGCATTGCATGTTCAAGGGATTTAACAATCAATTTAACTTTGAGTGTTTACGTTTCATGTGTTTAATGTGGCAATCGAAGATTAAATAGTTTTGATTGTAAAAGAGAAAAAATAGTACCTAGATTCAAGGTCACAAAGGCAAGAATTAATACTAATGGAGCAGAAAAGAAGGCTGAATAGGATTTAAAAAGCATATAGATATAATAGGGATTTTAGTATAAAAAGGCTTAATTTATAGGCTGTTAAACCCATAAGAAAATGGAGTTTGCCATTAAAATATGGACACAGTCGGTTGAAATTGTATATTTCATAAACTAATTAAATATTTTTCCACAGAAATATATAAAAATAAAGTAAAATAACACCTTTAACTGTCTACAAGCGTGTCGGTAAAAGACTTAAATAAATACTGTGAAAAATATTGCTATCTTTAAATATATATATTTCTTTAGTGCAATGAAACCTGTGAATTTTCTTCCTCACATTTTCCCCATCGGATTTAACAATCAATTATGGCACTAATTGCAACTGAAATATGGTATATACAGTTTTTTTTCGAAAATAATGCGTGCATAAATACACCCTTTTAAATTGTCATCTTAGGGCATACTTTATGCATATTTATTTTGTATATTTCTCAACCCAAGCATGGCGGACGCGACGCCCCAAGCTGAATTTATATCAGGCATAAATCTTTTTGCCAGAAAAAAGGGAGAAAAACTGCGAAACGTTGAGGGAAAAATAAAATCGTTTGGGTGGAGCGCATAAATTTACATAATGACATTAATTAAATGCGCTGCAACGCACCGGCCGAGCCAAGAAAGAGCAAAAGAGAGGCATAATATAAATAAAGGCCGAGCAAAGAGGGGAGCGACGAGTTGAGCGCCTTGCGAAAGTCACTCATACGCCACGTATGCCGATAATGTTATTAAGGACGTAGCCAGTTTGCCGGGCTGTCAGCACTGGCCAGTGGCCAGTGTCCACGCCACGGCTGTCATGCTCCTGTCCCGTCTCCTTTGGAAATTGTTTCATTAACGTAAATTAAAATGCATACGTCCGTGAAGAAAATGTAATCGGAAATTCGTTTGTACGCGTCAGAGCAGGAAATCCGGATGGGGAAAGAAAATAAAGCTGTGACAGCCGGACAGAAACGCATCGCCGCCAAGTGCATAAGCGGGAACTTAAAAAGGCATTGCCGACTGATTTGCATAAGTGGCTGACAGCAGATGCCTGAGCTGTTGTCGACAGGACTTGTCAGTGCCTTACCCCCCTTTTTATCGCCTCACCCAGGCTCCCAGGCCCCATTAGCCCCTTTATCCACCGCTCTTTTCCGACGCAACACTTGTCGCCCTATCGGGCCAGTCAGTGATTTAAAGTCGCCTTAATGGCATCGCCTTAAATGCCTGAGCTCCTTGAAAATCCATTAAAATCAATATCCGAATTGATTGTTTTTTAAACGGATTGGGATTAAGAATTAACGGCGAAGGCAATGAGGCAATCAGGATTACGAACGAATTTCATTATGTGCAGGTAAATGAAATGCCGAAAATGAAAGATGGGAACTTCGACCTAGATAAGGACTTATTGGTGAGGGGTTTGAAAAAAGCAAAGGACCAATTTAATTTGTCTTCCTTTTAGGAGATAAAAAACATTTAAATTACAATGTCTCCTAATTTATAGCTAAATAAATGTATTTATTTTTAGTCCAGAAATCTTATGCTAGGCCTTAGTGTGCCCAAAAAAAAAGGGGGGAATTTTAATTATCTCATTAGAAAGGATACTTTCAAGGCTTCCTGCGTTGCAATCTCCTGGAGGACGGGCAGTGCCTGCAGCCCATGATGCCGTTCTGTAATCAGGCCATCATCAATTAATCATTACCGGTGGCTTTCGGAGACACTAATGCACACAAAAGACATTGTTTTCGATGGTAGGACAGCACGGGACAGGAAACAGGACACCCTGGCAGCTAATTATATGCGGACACACGCATTATGCATGGCTCATTAAAGCGCTGAATACATTTCCAATCGGTCCCTTAATCCCACCGGGTTGACATGCTAATTAACTCAGCGCTCCGGCGACATGTAATCTCATCCGTGCAGGACCAAAACCAGGACCAGGACCAGGACCAGGTCCTGCGGCATGCAAAAAAGAACCCCAGGAGCCAGGAGGCCCCCTCCCTCTTCGCCACATTTTATTTGTTTATTTATTTATGGACCGAAATGCGAAATTAAAAATGTATGCCTAGAGGCGGTCGAACCGGAATGCACAAGAAACCGGGGGATCGGATGAAATAATCATAATTGCTAGCTGCTGGCTGCAAAACTGAATTAACATTTTTAATAAACCCGGCAGCAGCGGCAAGGTAAACAACGGGCGGGAGAACCAAAATAAATAAGAGTAAGAAATCTAAAAAATTAAATAAGTTGAAGAGTATTACATCGTGGCACATTTCAAGGCTAAGGCAATAAATCTCACTTCATTTTTGAATTGATGAAGATACAATTAAGTTAACATAAATATAAATATAACTAAAGCAGTACAGAATATATACATATTTGTTGTAACTTCATGAGTTTGCTTTGATTTTATAAATCCTAATAGAATATATAGCTCTAAATGCTTATGATCAGGAGATCTGACTTTCCTAAGCCTGTTTATGATTTCTAAATAACACAGGTAAAAAAAAAGCAATAAAATAAATATCAAATAATATAAAACAACATTTTCCTCTGAGTTTTAAAACACTTATTGCCTCAGGATACGATACTCACCAATAATGTTCAGCTGGAAGGCCATCGACATTTTTGGCTCTGTGTTCACCTGACACTCGTAGATGCCCGTATCCTTTGCCTGCGGTGATTTCACGTGCAGCGTCCACTCCCTGGAATCCTTCGACTCTGTCACCTGCCAAGGACGGACACAATTTCAGTCTCAATTTACATCTGTACCGGTTTACAGATTTCATTTTTCAATTCGTTCTGTCAGTCTCTCGGTGGAATAATTATTCCCTTTCGAGGCAACAATTTGCAAGCCAGCAATTGTTGTACATATTTTCATTGAATTGTTTTTTTATTTTTTAATGGAAATTAAGCAATTATACAATTGGATGTTTGTTTGTTTATCGGTCGTTCTGTTGGTTGGTTTGTTCAGTTGCCTCGTTTGATTGTTTGTTTGTTTGCAACTGCAACACGGCACAGTGGACAGAAAGTGGGACGGGATGTGGATGTGGATTTGTCCTGAGTTATGAGCTGGATTAGCCCCTGAAATATCGTTTATGCATGCATAATGAAAGTGGCCTTATGGCCATAATTCCCCCCGAGAGCCGGGCTCATGTTAACTTTTACATGAGCGCTCTCTCTCTCCGCTGCGGAATGTGTGGAATTGTGGTCGATGTTCGGTCGAAAGTTTATCGGGATTTGTTCTGTTTCCCGGGCTAATCTGTGAGTGGATCTGGGGATTTCATGTGGTTTATAGGGATAGATTGGCAGGTCATTAGCCTTTACAAAGTTGATAGGGAAATAGGCAAGCGAAGGTTGGGATCTGACTTTAAAGACTATATTCAAGCCTTATTATTAATAATAAGTTAATTAATAAGTTATTAATAGACATCTCTCAGTTTAGCCATATTTTCTTTAATTAAAAACTACAACAAACTACTCTGGAAATTAATCTCAATACGGTATCACAATCCACTCAGTTGTGTTAATAAACATTCGCAAACATTCAACTTGCCGACTTCTGAGGGGATCACATTCAATTTGCTAAGACTCCCCTCGGTCCGTGATTCATTTAATTTCATCCCTCTGCAAATTTCCCTGTTCCCCAGTGAATGTCCTGCAGGATCTTTTCGCCCCCACTGTGAGGCCTTTACTTAACCATCACATTCAATTAGCAAGGGAAGCCGTGAGGGAAGGCGCAATGGCATCGATTGAACTTACCTGGAATCGCTTGTCCGTGGTGTAGGTGGCGGTGCCAACGGTCAGGATATGCAGATCACGTTTCCGTATCCAGGATACCTGTTGAAGGGGCGCCGGAGGTGTCGCAGAAAGAGAGAGAGAAATTTGATTAACGACTGCACATCCACATGATACACTCGATGTCCTTGGCACGCATCGCATCTTCAGCGGGCCAAAAAAAAAAAAAAAAAAACCAACACACAAAAGGAAGGAAGGAAGGGGACCTTGACTCACCGATTTATCATGGAGACTGTCCACGCGGCATTTAATTATGGCCTCCGTGTGGCCAGTGCGTCCGGTGATGTTTCGCGGCATGCCAAAGTCGAAAATTGGCAACGACTGCGAGCTGTCCTGGTCCATGTCTTGGTCCCGCTCCGTGTCCGTGTGGGCAAACAGATCGGAGCCAAAGGACGCGTCCAGGAAGGCTAAACTCTTGAAAGTGTGATTCGTGGCATCCGTTTGCGGTCCGTTCGCCACCGCAAATGATGACTGCGAGGATGGCCAGGAGGGCAACGATGACGACGTCGACGACGATGACGATGAAGATGATGAAGATGATGACGATGGCGATGGGGATGATGACAGGAATGTCGACAGGGTGGGCCCGTCTGCGGTGTCGGAGTCGGAGTCATCCGGTTGCCTGGTGGAAGCAGCCGCAACAGCCAGGCCTGTGAGAAGAGACAAAGACACGGGGATGAGACAAGGCGGCAAGGAAACAGGGATAACATGGAGGCACTTGGAGAAATATGTTCTTTAGAACGTTGTAAACATATTTTTAGTTGGTATTACAACACTTAATATACTGTTAATTATATTTGTAATATATGTAAATGAACTGTATAAGCTTTCAAAAAATATAAAACGTAATCTTGAAACGTCCTAGATTTTAAATATATTGACGAAATTCTTACATCCTTTACATTCCTTCAAATATGATGTTAAAGACTGCAGTAAATTAGTCAAAAAAATGCTTTTAATAATTTGTAAAGGTGTAAGGCTCCTGCTCCTGCTTTCTCGCTGTCTTGGCTCCTGCTTCTTGTTGGCCAAATGAATTTATAACTCGGTCGGCTGCCGGTGCCCCTCCACCATTCTCCCTTTTGGCCATTCATCTTGCCGGGTCTTTTGATTTGATTTGTAACCACTTTGGCCACAACTTTTTGCTTTCCCCCTCGCCAACCAACCACAAAGTAACTTCAATTCAATTCACTTTCGGCCCCTCCCCAGCTAGCACAATTTAAGCAAATAAATTCCGTTTTGGGTTTAAGCTGCGGCCCGCGGACAATTTGCATTTAATTTATTAGCGCCGTGCATTTTTATCCGCCGCTGCATATGTGCGCGCAAATATTTTGCATATCAATTCACTTTCCCATTTTCCGTGGCGACAATTTAAGCGAATCCGAAGACCCAAAAGTGACAAATTCAATTTGTGCGCAGCAGCAGCAGTAGCGGCAGCAGCACCAGAAATGGGTAAAAATAATGTGCAACAAGCTAAAATAGAGTCAAAACGAAATATTAAGCATACGCCATGTTGTCTCGACAGCTACGACAGCAAATATTTGCAAATGTGCCAACTACAAAAAAGAATACATAAAATAAAATAACAACATAGAACGAAAATATTACTTTTAAATTCAAATCAACAGGGAATTTGATGTTGACGAAAGTTGGTTGGTCCCAGGGAGGAGGAGCGCTGAAAATAATGCCCAGCTGGGAGCGATAAAATTGGGTATATTGTATTGAGTTTAAAGTTAAAGCCCATCAAGTTGGAATACAATTTTCGGTGTTTCCCATGGGGGGGAATTATAGCTAATGTAGTTAGGTTTAAAGAAAGTACAAGCGAACACAAAACTTTTTGGTTTAAAAATATTTATAGGAACATTACATAGGTTTCCTTTAAATTATTTATTTTTCATTCTATTCAACTTCTTTATTTAATGCTTTGTTCAATGGACAATAAAGAATAATAAAGTCTTAAATCTTATTGAATTTTTGTAGCTAGACATTCCATATATGCTGTATATTTTGTATCTAGTAGAAGGTGCAGGAATTCGGTTCATGTTTTCCTGGAAGGAGATTTTCTCCCTATTTTTTTCTCTCGTACATTCCCATCAATTTAGCTAGAAAAAATATTTTTTTTTTTAACCACAGCTTACACAGCCAGCCGCTTCTCTAATCTTGTTTCTATTTTCACATAATTTTCAGTCAATTCCTGGGATTATCCAACCCCCTCCCCAAGTCCTTCCTCGGATGCGACCTTCTAGGGTATCCTTGCATTCGTAGGCCGACCGTGGCGTCGATCCCTTGTTTTATGCGTACACTCGAATGGAGGGCTCTGGCAAACAAAGTTTTTATTTTGTTGCGACCTACTTAAAGGTTCCACGGCATCGGCACCCCCCAAATGCCCCTCGATTCACCCCGAACTCGAACTCGACTCGCCCTGCGTCTCGGCTCCCTCCCCACGCCGCAAAGGACGACCCCCATAGAAGCTGACTGCTGTGAGTCGTCTGGGTTCACCACATGAGGTCATGGAAAATGTTTTCCGTTTGTTGTTCTTCTTTATGCGCTGCTGTAAAATAAAGTAGCAAATTTGTATTTTATTGTTTGTCGCCAGTGCAAAAAAAAGCAACGAAATGAAAATCTGCGTCTGGCAACGCTGCGAATGAGTGATTTTCCCGCAGCCTTGCCCTCTCGCCATCAAGCATGGAATTTTCCACCTAAATGCTCAAAGGAAAAGTCGATGAGAAACGAAATGCTGTAGGGAAATTCTCAGACAGCTGCCGGTGCAGCTGCGAAAGCGATTTTCCATCATCGCCATCAATAACTTCATCATTGGCATTCCATTCCATTCCCATCCGAAATCCTAACCGGAACTGCTCCAAAAGTTTTCGCCCCTCGAGTTGAATGGGGAAAAGTGGCCGCAAAAACTGTGAAACTTGCTAAACAAATTTAAGCAAATAAAAGAGCAGTGAGCTGTTCTGTTCGGTTGTTTTGTGCATATTTCTGTATTTTTTTTCATCTTGTATTTTGGGTTGTTCACTAAGCCGCAGTGCTTTTTTGAGCATTTCCTTTACAAAAATTCTTTTTCGGGCCTATTTCGGTGGAGAGTTTGGGGAATCTGCGGCGATTCTCATCTGCACGGGGAATATATATGAAAAAAGTCTATATATCTTGTAGAGATTGATTTATTAGCTTTAATATTTTCGGGTTAAAATTTCATGTAAGTCCAGACCCTTTCTTGTAATTCTAGGAATAAAATACGGCTGGTTTTTCTAAGCCTTTCCTCATTTAAAAAATGTGTTCAAATAAATTTACATAAATTTGTATATATATTCTAGCACTTTTACATCTAAGTAATTTATTTTAATATTTATTTATTGTCCTAAAACTGATTTCGCAGTGCAGCCAAAGGCAGCCGAAACTTGGTGGCCACGTTTTGTATTTTTGGGCAATGTTTGCTGTAGGTCCCGCCACGCCCCTCTTAAAACCGCCCATCTTCCCCGCCCATCGTCCCCGTTGCCTCTTTAGGCGCTCAACAGCTTCCGGGCCAGGACACCATCCTCCAGCCCCCATCCAGGATCCTCTCACACACACACACACATCCGCCACAAGTGTTTCAGCGGAATATTCGTGATGCGCCTGCAGCGATTCGTGTGCATTTGGCAAAGCACTTAAAATGACAAAAATAACAACGGAACACCAGACAGGCGATGCAAAACAAAAGGAGCCAAGGGCGGTGTCCTGCCAAATATTCAGATCTGGCCGGGATGTTCCTGCAATCCATTTCGATGCTGCATTTGTGCTGTTTGCAGATGCAACACTACTTGTCAGAGTTAATGGAGTTGGTAAGTGCCATTAGGGCGGTGATTAAATTGCTTAAATAAATTACAAGGGTAACCAGTATTGAAATTTTAAGAACTTTAAAGTTAAAAGCTGATAAGCTTCAAAATATGGTGACAAATAATGTGAATTTCTGTTAATACAGACCTAACTGGTGAAAGGTATTCAAGACAATCAAATTATATAATTTTGAGTTAGGAAGTCTTTTTAAATTTTTAGTTTACAGCAAAGTCTTGAATAATTTTATTGAATAAATTCTGAAACCTAAAACATAAGGAAATGTAAAGCTTAATTTCCAGTTACAGACTCTATTTATCTACCTTTTACACAATGTGTCCTAAAATGGCTCCTACTCAACCTTTCTAGCTCACTTTTAGTGCCATTTCGGTACATATCCCTTCAGAATTCATAAATTAATTACTTTCATAAATAAACATAAGGTCAGTTACATTTTGAATATTTGAAGCTCGATGAATCCCCCATGAATAACCCTTTCCAGAACAGCATTCGAATCCTTCCTTCTCGGTGTTGACGGCATGTTCTATTTAAGGAGGAACAACAAACAAAAAAAAACAGAAAACAGGAACCACGCGCCGCCTTATGTCAAGTCTACAAAATGGATGCGAGAGAGCTGGGAGGCAGCTCCCGGGAGTAGAAAAAAACAAGAAAATAAATTGAAATGGCTGGCAATTGAAAACTACCCATGGATTTGTCAGGCTCTGTCTGGCTTAGCGGCGCATAAGCGCATATACAATTTTCGGATATGAATTTACAAAAATAGGCTTGACAGGCAACGGAAGCCGCTGAAACGGAGCGGAAGCTTCCCTTTAAGACGTCGCAGATGTCAAGTGGCGGCGGCTGCTGGCAGGGTTCAATAAACGCCGGCTAGGGGCACCCGCTCCGCAGATTCATCTCCGGCCTGCGAGGAGAAATCTGATTATTTATGAAGTGCCGAGCAGCAGCAGTCTCAACAGAGTGGCAAGTGTCTATAAAAATAGCAAGACACCAGACGAATTATAATGAGTCCCGGGCATGTTTGGCTCACGTTCGCAGGAGGGCACCACGTGCTAGGTGGCAGGACCTCCAATCCTGTCCGTCCATTGTCATCGTTAACACTCGTGTAATGTCGGTCATAAAGTCCTTACCCGCTTCCGTCCTGCAATTAAATGCGTGTCGCTCGGAAGGGCGAGAGATTTACATAATGCCGAGCAATATGGCCGAGAGGATGGCAACTATTTTTACATGCCCATAATTTGATGACGACAATGTCTTGGCATAACAATGAGATTCGGTTCGGTTCGCTTCTGCTCGGTTCGGTTCGGTTTGGGGTCCTGCTAACCTCATGTAAATTTCATTTTGCTGCCTTTAAGGATCTCCGTGCTCCCAGTTCGACAAAATCAGGCATCGCTTTTCCCACACTCACGTGGGTTTGGATGGGGTTTTCACTATGCCAGATTTGCCTTTGTCTGGCTTTTTCAATTTTAATACCCGATAGTGATAGAACGCTAAAGTATATAGGTATTTGTACAAGGATCAAAAATAATAGATAAATATAATTGACAAAACAAAAGTTATAAATTTGATATTTAGCCAAGACCTAAGATATCCACACTTTCTAAAATATACATAAAATCCTTAAATTTCCAGAGGATACAAGATTATCTCTGATTTAAGATGCAATTCAAAAACAAATCCCCTTAGATGTTAGATAATTTCCCTTATAACTTTCTCTGGTAACAAGCCACCTTCCCATGGCTTTTTCAAACCGGAAAACCAGGTACTCCATGGTCGGTTAGCTGCCAGTTAGAACTCTCACTTGTTCCATCTCTTTTTCAATTTATATATTTTGTTCTTTTTTTTTTTTGTTTGTGGGCGGATTTGTTTGGGTTGAAGCTTCGTGTGTGAAATCGAGCATGAATGTTCAACGTAAATAAAATTCAATTTGGCATTTTCCTTTTAACTCAATTTATGTGTCAAGTGAAAGTGGATTTGACTCGGACAAACATTGTGTGGCCATTTGGCATGGCTCGTATCAAAGTTATAAATGAATTTATAGTCCTCGCTCCCCGTCCGCCGTGTTGTTTGTGTTGAGCCAAAATTAATAGCATTTGTTGTGTCGCAGGGCTACGGCCAGCGGATTGATTGAATTAACGACATCCATCCAAAAGGGTGAATGGTTTTTCCTACTCGATAGTGTTTATTACAAAAAAAAAAAAGCAGCTGAGTTCATTGAAATGTCATTTAACTGATGCAATTTGATGGTTATTATTTACCGAAAAAAAAGAGTCGATTAACTCACCACTCAGGTGAACATATTTTATGCATTTATTCAGATTGAGGCAACGCACAGGTGCGAAGCTTAAATGTTGTTAATAACCTGTGTTTGTGGGCCACTGTTTTTATACAGCCTCACAGATGAACGCACAAATGCGTTTTGAGCGTCAATTATTCGTCCAAAAGCTGCAAGTTCATTTAATGTCACTTAATTGAGGCAATTTGATGTTTAAATTTGTCACATTAAATGAGGATTAACACACCGAACAAATGGAAGACTTGTGATTATTTAACGCGGTGCAAGGGGATTTATTTAGTGGCTATTTAAGTGGTTTTACCCTCTCTAAGTTGCTTTCTTGTGGCCTCTGATTTAAAGCCTTACATTATTTATTAAATTTTATAATAGAAAAGGAAAGTTCATTTATTAAAGCTTCCCCTCTGTGAGCGTTACTAATTCTAAAAATAGTCATATTTCCTCTTTAAAAATCCACCCATAAAGCCTTCAAGTTGATTAATCATGAACCGACCATGCTGATCAACTTCATTTGGTTTCCAGAAATCCAATTCTCAATCCTGTCCGCCAGGAATCATTTCCGAAAATCCTGACTGTCTGGGTATATCATCGGCCTCCATGCCGCATGCAAACACAAATCGAAACAAATGCTGCAAATAGTTCCCCCAAGTATCGATGGCAGCTGGAAAGACGGCTCCCAACATTTTTGTGGACAGGGAGAGGGTCCAGTGACACACACGCACACTCTGCCTGTCAGACAAATTTCACATAATCAATTTTGGTTTTGGGCCTTCGGCCTTTCATTGTTATGGAGCAGAGCGAAGAACTGAGCTGCCAAGCCCAGAGATGAGAGCTGAGAGCTGGGTTCTGGGTACTGGAGGCTCGGCTGCTGATGGATGTCTCTGGAGCAATACATCAAACCAAATTAGCAGTTTGTGTTCCGTGTTCGAAAAGCCAAAATGCACAGTGACGTGGACAGGGAAAAGACACATTTACGGGGGGATGGGGTCAAATACTAAACCGCAAAGTGAGAACAATTTTATGGAAACAATGAAATCTAGAAAGAAATTAGTTATTTCTTTGAAATTATATTCTTTTAATAAACCTTTGAATAAGAAGTGAATTATCATAAATATATATACTAACATTATTTAATAATGACCACATTTTTATAAGATTCTATGACTCTTATTTATTTTTTAAGAATTATTGAAACCAATATAAGTAAAAATTCAAAATATTTTTTCTTAAGGATTAATTTTTATTGTATTATAGTTTATAGAAAATTGTGTGCTGCGAATATCTTCATAAGTTGTATACCAACAACACTGTGGTTTTATATCTCGCAATATAAGTAAGTATTTATGTTATTTGAAAAATTTCCTTCAGTTTTTGGCAGTGTCGTAATAGAGATTCAGTCACTGGGACATGCACATAACTTTCCTCAGGTGCGTTTTGGGCCATCTAAATTGGCTGACGGCATACACGAAGGACACACAAATAAAGGGGGCCTTGTGGGTGGCTAAGGGCTCAACAGGATCAGCAGGGAACTGGAGGGGGGAGGCAGAACGAAAAGCAGCCCTAGAGTAGAAGACCTGAAATGCGTTAAATGCGTTTGATGTGCAGAGTGCGTCTAATGTTTGAAAATTTCCATAAAACATGCAATAAAAGCCCAAGGACAACAACGACGATGACGACGATGAACGGGGTAAGCAGAGAGCCCGGAGCCAGTGGTAAGGAGTAAGGGAAGTGGAGCTGGATTGGGAGCAGGAGTAGGAGCAGCCGCGGGAGCGGGAGCGGGCGCAGGAGCAGAGCTCAAAGAGCTGCAGGAGCAGGAGGAACAACACTTGCCGGGCATAATGGAAAAAGTACAAGGGCCGCCATAAAAGCATAACAAGCTAACGTGTAACGAGGCGGCAACTCGAAAGCTGCAAATGAGGCCAGGAGCCAGGACCATCCAAGGACTCAAAACAGAGAGGACCTGCAACCTGGCAACTCCAACTCCAGCGATTGCTGCAAGCCAGGATTAGGTTCGGTATGAGTTCTTCCTCGCCTCCTCCACTTCGAACACAGCAAGGTGTCAGCAGAACCGAAGGAACAGGACCAGGACCAGGACCACGAGCAGGAGCTGGAGTGGCAGCTGGAGCGAGAGCAGGAACATGCCATCAACAGTCGACATTGTAATGCTTCAATTTCACCCACTCACATATCCACGTATGCACATGGAGGCACTTTGAGAAAATCATGAGTTTATTGGCTTTAAATGTAATTTTTTTAAAACTTAAAATATTAACTTTATTCGTGTTTAAATAGGATTCTTTGTATATTCCTTATCCTGGGTATTTGAAACAGAAGGCATTGCATTTCCTGCTACCAAACCCTGCCCAGTTTTCTCCCAGTGCAGACACATAGTGAAAGAGACATGCATCAAGTGCTTGCTTCGTTTTCCAATGGAAAATTGCACGCCAAAAAGGAGCAAGGAATTTGATGCTCGAACAGATGGAAAACGAAAGCGGAAATGTTGTGCTAAGCCACGCACGTCCTGCCGCACTCCTCCTGCCTCCTGCCCCTGACCCTTTTCTTATCTCCTTCCGCACGAGTGTGTGTGTGTGCGACTATTTACATTGTCACACTTTCCTCATTGTGTCAGTTTTTCCCCGTTATCTTCTGCTTTGCTCAGCTCTTCAAGCAGCCCAAGGATCTGAGGATTCCAGGAGGATATGGGCGTTGTAGGGTGGGCGTGTCCGAGCAGACAGCTGCTGCTCAATTGCATTATCCTGCGTCCGCTGATGGATGATTGCCAGAGTCTTGGCCCTGCCATCCCGGCTTCCTGGCATCCTGACTCCCGCCGTGCGCCTTATCTCATCCACTTGGGGGGTCCGCCTTGTAATTTGGCAAGTGCAATACTTTTTTGAAGGATAATTGAATATTTTATGTGTTAGCAAATTGAATAAGAGCAAGGAAGTAATTTTTCCACTCCTCAAGAGAAGCTGCAGAAGCAAATGATCTGTGTGTCTTAAAGTTCTTTGTTCAACGAAAGTTCAACCACTTTATGGGAGGAGGTTTCACAACTTTGCACTTCTCAGCTATAACTTGGTTTATATTTAACAAAATAAACACTAGTATGAAATTAAAAATCTCATTTGTAAGCAGTTTAAATGGCGTCTGTCTGTGCCTCGCAAATCGGAAATAATCTGCATCTCTTGCCGCCCGAGACTCATTTCCTTTCGCCACAAACTACTGCCTCAACTTGGATCGATTGCATTTTGAAAAACTTTTGCAGGAGCAGAGGCTGTGCAAAAAAATAATAAACAAAAACGACTCAATTGCTGCCACCACCACCACCACCACCTTTCGGCTTGAAACAATACAAAACAAGCAACAACTGCGGAAAATAGGAAACTTTGCCGCTTGTGCAAAAGTTCGAGTACAAAGCAATAATAAGGAGCTCATCATGAATTTTAGAATGAATGGCACAAAGTAAACACACTCACTCCCACAAACACACACACACACCCGCAATTGTGAAACGGGGTAAGGACTCTGTCCCATCTGCATCACGTATACGCCCCGAGGCAGCCACCTGGAAACAAACGTTTGTTGTGGTTGCCATCTCTCTCTCCGGCGGCTGCAGCCCTGGTCTTGGTCAGTAGAAAGGGCCATTCTGTGTGGGATTTGTGGCCTGAATGGGCCAAGAGAGAGCTGCCTCCTCGTGTCCGCCTCATCCGGCTGGCCAGCAACTAGAATAAAATTTAATTAACCTGAAACCTAGTTTTGTGCTCCAAGACCGGGAGCTGGAGCCGAGGCCGGAGCAGGAGCTGGAGCTGGTGCCGCAGACGCCGTCCAAGCCAGACGAAGGCTTCAACTGACGGCCAAATGGGAATTGCAAATGATGTAAACACGGTGCGGGAGCAGGGCAAAACCCAAGCCAAAAAAGAACAGTGGAGAGACAGTGCACAAAGAGAAAAAGTATATAAATGGAAGTGTTTAATTGTTTTTCAAATAAATCTACTGTTAGCATGGATGGTAAACGTACCATCACATTTAGCATTTAAGCATTTCTGATGTAGCATTTCGTATTTCGCATTTCGAGCAATTGTTCCTTTCCATCGTTTCAAAATAATAGAAAACTTAAGATCAGAGAATTAAGCATTATTAAAAATGAGAGACTACGGTCACTCTACAATTGATCGACGAAATTGAATAAAGTTTAATAAAATCGTTGTAAATAAAATAAATCAAAGCACGACAACAACTATGATTTCTTATCAAGTATATACATACAAACGACAGAGTCTGGCTACCACTTTCTTCCCGTGCAAAACCCGTTCCCGGCACACTCTGCGGCTGTGCATTATAAATGATCAAGGTCTAATTTGAATGGCAAAAACGCCACTGCTAACTTTTCTTTTAAAGAGTTCCTGATGCCGCTGGTTTCATTGTTTTTCCTGGAACCGCCCACTCGCCAATGCCTCTGGGCCATGGCTTTGGTTTCGACTATGGTTTTGGCAAGGTAAGTAAACACACACTTTGCGGTTTTTTTTACTTTGTCACATACAAACACAAACAAAGCGGCAGGGACAACAAGTGTGCCCTTAGGCATTCCCAGGCTCTGACATTAACCCCTGCTTTCTGGTCTCAGATATCAACGGGCTAGAAGTCGTATTGGGTTGGAGTCTTGGCGGTCTTTAATTGAAAATTAATTATGCCCTACACCTATGCAAGTGGGCCTGGGGAATCTAATTTACTGTTATTTTGTCCTTTTGCCACAATTAGGCAAGTTTTTGCCTCGATAAAAACTTTGGTAATAGCAAAACGCAGACGGCAGATAATCCACTTTCGAACATGCTATCAGGCGAGCTGTGAACTAATTAAATAATACTAGAATCGTTTGGTTAACTTCCGCTTCCGGCCAAATGGGCAACACTTTTGGAGCTTCGGTGGCCTAAACTATTTTCTTTGGGGATTATCAAACGAAAATCACAGAAATTGCATAATTAACTGTGTTATGTTTGGAGGCAGAAACCTTAATTGCCCAAAGTGTTGTCAACCCACAGGGCTAATGGTTTTCATTCCACCCGGCAGACCTCAACAATGCAACTATTTTCATTAGCTCGGTTTTCATGCGTCTAATTGGATTTTGGTTAATTTCCAAATACTGCGATTGGCCAGTTTAAAAATTCCAATATCAACGGAAATGAGAGCTAAACAAAACCACTAAGCGGTCAGACAATGACCGAGAAAGCCGCGAATATTTCATTTTCATTTTCACAAATTAATATCTATTAATTATGCATCCAAAGCAGAGCCGACGGGGGTCCGAGGAGGTGACAGAGAGTCGTAAATCGATGTCCGTGCAAAAAATAGCCAAGCACCGGGTAAATAAATAATGAACGCCTCTTAAATTTTCATTTGGCCCTGGACAACAGAGCACCTAAAAGCTGTTACAAAAGCCAAAATAAACAATAATAACGTAACTGAATGTGATAGGAAGTTCCGCAATAGCCGAATATTTGAGTGCCCTTAAATGGAGGCCATTTTTTGTGTTACAAATTTGGGATGAACTTACTGTGGCCTTTTTGTTGATAGTTGAAGTTTTAAGTTTGAAGTTTCGCATTTTATGCAGTTTATGGTGCTTTTTATGAAAATATTTTCGGAGTCTAGATAATTTGTCCCTATAAGTGACATTTTATTTGATTTTATGATATTATTTTCAGAGTCTAGATAATAATATTTAGCTAATGTTTTAAAAAGGGTCCTTGAATTAGAAAAATTTAATTTTAATTTAAAAATCGTTTGAGAACCTAGAAAGTCGTAATAAAGAAACCTAAACAGTACATTTCTTATTCAAGAAGTCCCATTAAAAATAATCAAAAATTTCAACAATTAAAACCTCTAATGGATGGCCATAAATTACTTCTTATTGTTGAAATAATTACTTAATGAATGGCTTCCAATTTTAACTTCAAACCGATACTGGAAACAGGTAATACCCAAATGTCAGCAGGTGCATTTGCGAAAACAAAGTGAAACTTTTCGCCTCGGGGAATCGGAGAAGGATAGCGAAAGGGGCAAGCCAGGAAAGAGTAAGCCAGGGAATAGGGGAATAATAGAGAAAGGGAGTAGGGCGAAAGGGAGAAGGCCAGGGAATCGCTGACAGGAAGCAAGCCAGAATGGCAACAACGAATTACTCGACCCATAACCACAGTGCAATCAATTGTAGTGGTCCAGAAAACACATTCGAGCGGGACGGCAGCTCCAGATGCGAGAGAGAGAGGCAACTACGGGGTGAGAAAGAGAGGCGAGAGACCACAGTGCCTCCAAAAAGCACTTTATATGCCGAGGTAATGGCGCCTAATAAACGTCTTCACTCGAGTGCGCTTGGCGCCGCCCATCCAGCCACCCAGCCACCCCGGCCACCCCAAGGCCATTCCCTTAAACAGAGAGAGAGAAAGTGTGGGAAAAAGACAGACAGCGACAGGGACAGAGACAGAGAGGTGTGCGGGAAAGGTCGAGCAAGTAATTATGATTTATGTCGCTTCGGAGAATGTGCAAGGCGTCTAATTGTGTGGGCGGTCACTGGCCGCAATTACGCCCATCTCCAGGCTCCATCTACATCACCTTGTCCCTCCATCCCTCCGCCGCTCCCCAAAAACATCCCAGCTATTATGTCAAGCCGGCCGAAAATAGTGGAAATCCTACACGAATGTCGGATAAAGTAATTACAGGATGCTCCCCCCGACCGTCCCCTCCCTCATCTTAGCCGGGGAGCCCTAGGTAACCCAACACCAAGACAGGACCGAGGCGTCCAGAGAGACGTGCAAATGTGTCCTGATGTAATGCATGCTAATGCGACACTCCCTTTCCCTGCTCCCCGCTCCATCCCTTGACTCGGCTGACCAGCCTGGTTAGGAATCATTAAAATAATTCAACTTGACCTGGACCTGGACGGGGATCACGACCTGGACGTGCAACAGGATTCCTGGAATACTTTTGTGGCCGTCCCCGTCTCCGCATAATGCTTAATGAAACTGAATGCCGGAAAGCATCAGTGCTGGCAGCTTTTGATTTGAAAAAGTTATTAAAAGCAGCTACAAAACTCTAAAAACAAATATTAATTTCTTTTAAAAAATTTTGATTAAACTTCAATGTTTTGGTAGATTTAAAAGCATACTAAATTCTCTCCTCCTTTAATTAAATTCCACCTAAGACCCAAGTTAAATCTGGCCAAGAAAAACCAGCTA